>VZRV01010293.1:287213-428806 GCA_013398115.1 Falcunculus frontatus | reverse complement strand
AAAAAAGAAAAAAAGGAAAAAAAGAAAAGGAGAAAAGGAGAAAAATAAAAGGAAAGAAAAAGCTAGTCCTGGCTTCAACACTTGCCAACTCAGGTAGCACATCAAAGTGGACATTTGTCAGGAGATGAATGTTAGATGAAGCAAATCCCCTAAAAAGTTTTGCTTGAGTGTCTGCCTGTGTAATAAACTTTCAGCAGGGAGAGCAGTATGACCCTCTGATCCCTCTTTATCAAGGGCAGCAGCTTTGCGAGGGGATGGCATTTCTCAGGAAAGCGATGTCAGCTCCCAAGTCTGTTCCAGCACCATGTGCCTGTCAGCTGCTGGAACTGAGCAGCCCAGCTTTGATCTGCGAGAAGCTGGCTGGGAACGCTGGCTGCTCATCTCATTTTAATTTTGCAAAATTACAGCAGGTAGCTCCAATTTCACACCCTGCTTCCCTCGCAACATCTCTTCTCAGTGAAGGTCACAGCCTGCTCTGGATGCACAGGCTGGATTTCTCCTCCAATCTTGCCATCAGAAGCAAAGGCAAGATGGAACAGGTGCTTTCTGTGAAAAGTCTGTCTGGCCTGTGCTCAGGTGTGTGACTGGGGTTTGCAAGATGCCCAGGCTAGCTTTAAATTAGTTGGCTTAAATCCCCAAAATATTACAGACAGTGGATTGTGCAGTTGAGGTTACAGAATTCTCTTGCTATCCTTGAACTGCATTCGGGTGCTGCCTTGTGCTGAGCTTCTGCAGTTCCACAGCCATCACTACCAACATTTATCCAGCAGGGATTTGTAAATGGATTCCCATGGATGTACCAAAATCAGAGGCCCATTATTCACACAAAGTCCAGCTCCACATTGTGTATGCTTGCCACAAATTCCCTGAAAATGCCCTGCCATGACTTTTCTCTACTTTTTTCCCTCTCTACCCAGTGTGGTGGCGATGCTTTATCACCACTACAAGTAAGAAAGTAAGTAAGGTGATACCTTGAGATACCACCTTGGGATGGGACAAACGACTTTCTAGACCTAATGGAATTTATTGATCAGGGATAAAAGTCAATAGTTTGAATATAGTTACCTACCATCATTTTAGGTTGTGTGGAGCATCCTGACTGCTGCTTCAGCTGCTGCTCAGCAATGGCAATGGGCCAAGGTGCACTTTTAACTACAATTACATTAAATATTAAAATTTAACCAAGACTAGCTACCACAACAGTTTTCTTAAAGGCAGTGACCAATAGAATTCCCTGCCTAACTCTCAAGGTCTCTAGCAGGGAGGCAAGCCAATAAATTCTGAGGCAATAATTGAGAACAGCCACCATAACAGCCAATTCAATTATATTTGCTCAAAGGATGAAATATTCAATTCGTTGGATCAGTGGGTGAATTCTTCCATGTACTTTTTGTCTTTTCAAGGGGCACATAGAGAGAAGAATTTGCTGGTAATATTTTACCAACAGAGAGTGGGCAGATGAGCTGCCCCTAAAATTAATTTTCCATGGGTGGGAGAATGCTCAGCTTAATAAAGGAAACCTTTAACATGAGCATGGTTCCCTTCAGGGGGAAGGTGGACACATCCTCAGTGTGGTGAGGGAGGGACAAGTCAGTTCAGCACGCAGCAAGGCCATGAACTGTGAGGGTTATTTAATGTAAAAGAGGGTAAAATGAGGGTAATTACTATCACTTCTGTGAACACGAGAATGCTTTTCCCCATAAAAACGATACTTGTAAATTTTCTCTCTGCGCACTGAATTCACAATCTCAAAGAAGGAGTCTCCTGGAAAATCCTAAAGGCATGTAGAGTAAGACTTGATCTTAGAGAGCACAGATGAGATGCACGCAAATATCTGCAAGAGAAGATGGTTATCATCTCTGAATTATCCACAGTAACATCACCTGTGGGTAGAACAACGCATCTTTCTATTTTAAAAAAGATCACAATGAGCATGTACTCTGAAGAGGTCTCTCTGAAGTGTTCACTTCGAAAATATTTTAATAATATGATGGTGGGGAGGCTGAAGCATGTAGTCCATGAGGAGAAACTGAGGGACTGGGTTTGTTAAGCCTGAAGAAAGGAAAGGTGTGTGGGGATCTGATGGAGCTTGAGTCAGTGAGAAGACACAAGTCAGACCCATTAGCGGCGTCTGATGGGTGGATAAGAGACAACACCATAAACTGAAAAAGAGGGATGCAGACTAGATACAAGGAAAAGTATTTTTATTGTGTAAACAGTCATGTAGAAGAGCAGTTTGCCTAAGGAGCTTTTGCAATCTCCACCTTTGGAGGTTTTCAATCCTGACTAAAAGAGGACCTAAGAAACTTGGTCTGACCTTAGACCTGAGCTGACTTTGAGCAGGATGTTGGATTAGACACCTCTTGAGGTCCTCTCCATCATAAATTATTCCATGGGTCTACGATTCTTTATACAAAACAACATTTATTTTGTTGATATTTTTCCTCCTTTAGGCAGATTGCTTACCAATTTTCCAGAACATGCTCCTAAATTTGAAAAATGGATGCTATAGCTAATCTGAGAATTAAAAGTACACACAGTGTGAGACATGGCAGAGAAAGAACATCCTCAGAGTCAAGAAGAGACATTTTGGGATCTTCTAAACCTTCACACCAAACCTAAGAGAATAATAGTGTTCTTTAGTGATTAAAAATAAATATAATGTGACACCATGGATTTTTCTGTAGTGTTGCACAGTAATAGAAGATTTTTTAAATCATATGCAACACAAAATGAGTGAAAAGCATAAAAAAAAGATCAACCCCCAAACTTCCTAAATACCATAAGTAATCATACTAAGTAATGTCTTCCTCATTTTGGCAATCAAGTTTGGAAATATATTAGACACATTTGCTGACATTTTCTGGAAATAGATGATTTAGCATTTCAAACATATCTAAGAAGTACATATGGGAGAGAGAAATTTTTCTCAGTTGAAGGATGTGTTCAGAAACCACGTCTGCCTTAAACTGATGCATCACACTGTGGGATGCCAGCTATTTATTACTAATTGCTTCTTTTCCAAAAGAATTCATCACCTTATATATCACTTTTTTTTTTAAATTACACAGAACTTCCATTGACACTGTGATTGAAAATAGAATTTCCAATGAAATATTGAAGAAAATTTGGTTTCGTTTAAAGTAATCCTTTGATCCAGTATATTTTCAGATCTTCCATAAGAAGACAGCAGTCATACACTTTCCATCTAGTATGTGTCCAGCTTTTGAGTATTTTGGGGTTTTTTTATACCCTGTTGAAAAACACTTGCTGTAATTTACAAAACACACTTTGAATCTCTGGTACAATTGAATGCATCAGGCAAGAAAGTGTTCTTATAGTTAAGTAGAAGTCAGTCAGCTATTTTCAGTCTAATGGCATCAAAAATATTATGCTTTATGAGAAAGTATTGAGGCCCTAACATCTGGTTAAAGATTTTTTTTTTTTTTCAATAAAGCCTAATGATACTGTATACCCTTAGGAAAATTTACAGCATTTCCACTCCTCAGTTTATATTTTCCTGCATATACTTAATTATTGAAAACATTCTAGGTTTTAAATTTATTTATATTATCAGGAATAATTCTGGATATCTATGGCTCTAGAAAATGTCTCAATATACCTGTCTTCAATTCAGTGTCTACATTCACTCAAAATTGATGAAAATATGTCACTTTGAACATAAAATCATTCCAACACCTTCTGCTTTTGTAGTGGGCTTAACAGCTTCTGTGCTAAGTGAAGAATAAAAGACAACCCTGCCTTGAAAAAGAAAAATAATAAGTCCTAAAACCATGGCAAATACAGCTGACATTTCACAATAATTAGTAGGAAGTCACTCTTCATGGAAAAGGTAATTACGCTCTGAAAAAACAGTTTGAGGATTTCTGCCAACAACAACCAAAGGAGAGAGAATACATTCCGAAAGAGTCCTTGCAATATCCTGTCTTGGAAAAATTAAAATCAGGTGGAGTCAAGTGGAAAAAGATACCTGTGGCCTTTTTATTCTGATCCTGTAGAGTGGATTGACTACATTTAGATATTTCTCTCATGGAAAACATAGAACATCTGTAATGTGGTGAAGGTGCATCCTAAACCATCTTTTCAGTGCAGTTTTCGTTTTTTAGGAACTGAGTCTGTGGCATAAAGTTGAACATTACAAAAGTGGGTTCAGTTTCAGATTTAGCAGGATTTCTTCTGCTCAAGCTTGTAATCAGTGTGATATAGTTTCTAGTGTTCTTTGTAGCTTTGGGTCAGGCATTTGTTTCTTGGTTTATAGACATTCTGAACTGGTTTAAGATTACTGAATGCAATATTTCTCTTTACTCCTCATACTAAATTGATAAAAAGTCAGACATCTGATGGGATTTTGCAAAAAATGAATTCATTAATCTAGGAAGAATATTAGTTGATCATGCAAATTGCATATCAACAAAGTAAAGTTCGCTTTTTGGTTGGTTGGTTTGTTTGTTTGTTTGTTTTTCTTGGAGGACACCCTGGAGTAGGATCCAGCTGCTCTCTTCAAATGCAGAGCAAGACTGAACAACTGTTAGGAAGAGGCATCAAGCAGAAATAGTTTACATAGCTGACAGGGTGCTTAGGGTGTAATTAATCATGCTGGATTTTTTTGATGGGGAAAAGAAGCAGAAGGTTGAGATTGGCATAGAATTGTTGGTTGGTTTGAATGACCAATATCTTGATTTTATGTCTCAATGAGGCTCAAGCGTGCAAAAATTTTACGCATATTAAACAGTATTACAATAAAGAAAAAACATTAAAAAAGTCTAGAAATCAGCCAAAAGTATTAGTTATACTTTTAGCATGGAAATCAGAGCACCCAATTCTGGGTTGCTCCTCGCCTCTATTTTTGGACAAGAAAGCTCAGTGCACACATTTCCATTCAATAATTACATCAGGAACGGAGTTCTAGTCCCTTCCTTAGGGAAAGGCAGGGGTAAGCATGTCAATATAACCACTTTTCTTGTGATCTAAGAACCAAAACTCTGACATTCCACGAATAGCTGGTGCTAACAATGTTAGAACCTGCTTGACCTGACCAGCTCTTCTCTGTTCTCTACCCAGGTGATTGGTAGATCAATATTACCATAATGCTAAATTTATGAGCATTTCCATTCTTAGGAGCCCCATTCAAATACTTTTTTACAAAAAACAACTCACCTTTATATCTTTTGGTTACATTATCCTTGATGTCACCAAACTATGCACTTTGTATGCAATGTGAAGATGCATCAAGGGCTTGTTAAAGGTTGCAAAGATCAGTCTTCAGATGAGATCCCAAACAGGAGCTGTGATGGTCCTTCATTCTGCATTTTGTTGATGTCTCACAGGTTCTTAATGTAGGGATGGATTAAATGAAAACTAGGCACTTATGAAAACATTGAAACAATTAGACTTCATCAGAAACATTCCCTGGCATCAGGAACCAATTTAAAAGAGTGTCCACTGCTTCTGCAGCCAACTGCTTTCCCTTTCAAACCAGGGTGGCTGCGCTCAACCAGACTGCTCAGAGTGAACCCTGGAATTTCCTACATTTCCAAACTCCAACGGGAATAATTCCTGAAAAAAATCAGTTTAAAAAGATTGGATTATTCCCAGAGAAGATCCTGACAATCTCAGGGAAGATTGTCACCAGGTGTGTTTGAGTTTACCACAATGGGTTTGGGATCACAACCACCAGAGAGTGACTGTAAAGCCGGTCTGAGACAGATCTCCTGGGGGGTCCTGCTGCTTTTTCTATCAAGGCTGAAAACTCTCCAGGATGGGATAAATGAAACATCTATTCATCTATTCTGTAAATATCTATTCAGTGATTTTTGTTCTTGGTCTCTGATCTCAGCTGATTCTCAGTGTCTGTGGCTGAATATTGTCAGTCACATAAAGCTACACATGAAACATTCAGTGAAGGTTTCATAATACATTGAACTCTGTGAATATCCAGTATATTTTCCATTTGCGTGATAGTTACATCCAGACACATCTTTTTTATTTTTAATTTATTTTGCCTTTAGACATTTGCTAAATTTTTACTTAAATGCAAGTATTTTTTTTAGATGACATAATATTAAGGGTTTTTTTTAAATATATAGAAACAATTTGAAGGTTTAAATATGGCTTTTCATTTATATACACCTATTATTCTTTTGTCTATAGTCAGTTCTTAGGGGATTGACATATTTAAATTCAGCATGCAGTGGCCTGGCTTCTTAATCCTACCATAAAGACTTCTTTTACATAAAAATGAGGAGTTAAATTCTGCTGTCAGATATGCTGATGGAAGCTTGTTGACATCAGTGGGATGGCACCAGAAGGACCTGGCACTACTTTTGTTCCCTGAATTCGACAGCCCCTAGGAGTGTGCAGCTCTTTTCAAGATGAGGATGGTTTTCTCTGTCATATTCAATAATTCAGATGATTTGAACTTAACTGAGCAGCATGTGGGGAATTTACTGTAGATGCTTAGACTACTGGAAAGGGCCCTCTGGCACTAAGTTTCTTTTGCTGTGCATTTTATTAGTGATCTGTAGGTTGGAGGATAATTTTTGTTGGTGTTTTTCTTTGTCAGCTGCTCATGGACCCAAAGGTGTATTTCTTTATTGGGTCAACAGGGTTAATGACTTTTTGCTGCTTTTGTATTCATGTTTCATGACAATGAAGACTTCCAGTCAGGGCAAAAAACAGGAAAAAGAACTAAACAAGTCTCAGTATTTTGGCACTGGAAAGTCCCTAGATGGCATTTTCCCCATTTTTACAATAGCAATACAAATAAAATTGCTCATAGTGACGTTGTATATACATTTGCAAAGGGTTGTGTGGACTGGTGCAATCTTTCCTCAACTGTTTTCCTTTGATGTGTCTCCTCTTTGAGTTCATTTGTGTCAGTCTCCGATAATTTTGCACAAGTACTGTAACATTCCTTTCTAGACTACTCAGTTAATTCTATGACATGATAAGCAGAGATCCACCAGAAATTTAGAAGTTGGAGTGCTGTGTTGGTACAGAGCCACAGGGAAACCTTAGAGAATTGTCAATAATACTTAACATTTATCTTCTTCCAACTACTTCTTTAATTCCAAGGCCTGCAATCCAATTTCCAGCCTGACAAAGGGCATACTGGGAGTTTCAGCGCAGAGGCTGGGGACCGATTACTCAGTCAGGCTTTTATTACTCGGCTTGTGACAGTCTGGAAGAGCCCCATTTACCAACCAGACTCCTGCTGTGCTGGGAAACTTCTTCTTATGAATAGCAAACTGAAGCTGATGGGTAAACTGGGATGAGTGAGCTACTAACCCAATTGTATGTGGAATAGCTGCTCCCAGAATTAACAGGACATACTCCACCTACCAATCCTGCACATTTTAAGAGACTGCAGTTCCTACTTTAAGGAGGTGTCTTTATGACTGAACCCTAAGAATTTACCTCCCTGAGCTTCAAGCTGATAATGCAAATGTCATTCAAAACCTGACAGGTTTAGCTTAATGCTATCTTAATTTAATATACAGATGTCTAAATACACGTAAGCTGAGAAACTCTTTGCCCCAAAGTATTTGGATGCTGAGTGCTTGCATAAAATTAAAAAAAATACATGAAAAATTCATGGAAGAAAAATCTACAAGAAGATGTCTTTGCAACACAGACTGCTGGAAATTGGAGTGTTTTGAGACGGGATCTCTGCACAATTACTTTGTTCTTAAACTTTTCTTCAGGTGTCTGCAACTGGCCGTTTTATGTAATTGTATGAAATGGACCAATGCAATATCACGGAATCACACAGAACCATTTTGGTAGGGAAAGACCTCCAAGATCAGGTCCAACCTTTGACCAAACACCCCCCTGGCAGCTAAACCATAGCACTGAGTGCCACGTCCAGTCATCTCTTGAACACCTCAAGGGGTTGGTGACTCCACCACCTCTCTGGACAGTCTATTCCAATGCTTAGCAACCCTTTCCATGCAGAAATTCTTCCTGATTTCTAATCTGAACATCCTCTGATAGAAGAATATAGAAGGTGTCATAGTGTCATCCAAAAATGAGTTCTGCTCTGGACCCACTGAACAGTTCTTCAAGGTCTGAGACCAGCACTGCTCCATTTATGCAGCACTGATATTTGGTCAAACAAGCTCCCAAGGGGAAAGTGGAGATCCCTGCACAATACCCATCCACCTGTTTCTTATAAGCGATGATGTAACCTGTGCAAGGTTCAGGATTATGTCAGTTCTGGACACTTCAGCTAGTTATGCTAAATTAAACCATCATGCATACACCTATTTAGAAATTAAACAAGCAGAATAAGCTTGTGTGAACTGTGCACTACTCCTGCACTTTTCTAATCTTTTAATCTTAAATCTCCAGAATAGACTTTTTTTTCTTTCATTTTAAAGAAACTGCCACCATATCTATTACTGTTATGGATGACTTCTCTTTAAAAACAAATTGAGTCCAAGAGTTCGAGCTAGAAAATTGTATTTTGGCTGAATGGGAGAGTCTTGTTCTTTAGAGGCAGAACATTAAGACAGCAATGGCTCGGGGATGTATCTGTAAAAGACATATTGATTTTTAATAAATATAATGTACCAGTCACTTTGTAATAGCAAAGACACATGCAGCACAGTGCAGGCCTTCTGCTCTTTCTAAATGCATTCATATATATGTACTGACATAAATGTGTTTATAAACCAATGAGAGTACCTTGCGCAAAGCAAAAATGGCATGAGAAATAAGTATACAGATATATTAAAAAATATATGTGAAAGATCTTGCCGTTTCTCTTCCCTCCCTATCCTTTAGAACTACTTTCAAACACAATGTTTTTTTCTTCCTGAGAGGGACGTGTTTTCAGGAGTGTTTATATACCAGATATTTCGGAAGGTAGAGTAACAAAAGGAGAGTAAATGTCAATAACCCTTCATAACTTTTTCTATGCCATGGCTTTAGCTTACACAATCGAGGGTCACAGAATAAACAAACAATCTGCTTGTAAACCAATCACCCCCTAAACACCAAAAGCCAGTTTCTGTATTTAGTCATTATGTATTTGTTATTATTATTCATATTATTATGTATTCATTAACAAGTCTATGCCCATGAATCCTTAAAAGGGGTGCTGGTATCAAAATAACTTTTTATGGACTGTCCAGAGCACAGACTAGGGAAGTTTAGAAGAAATTTAAGTCATAAAATGTCTTACATCACTTAGAATAACGTTTTAACTAATAATGGTATTTTAACGCAGATCCTGGTGCTAATGAGTGGACAGAAAGTAATTATATTAGTCATGAAAATCAAAAGGGTTTGATGCAGGGAAAGGTATTGCTGGCTTGGGCTTGTTTTCAACTTTAGTCATTATTGCTTGGGGAAAGGAAATGGAGGGAGGGGAATGAGGAGTTGGACACCACTGGAGGAACCACTAGACAACAGTGAGGGATCAATAACTTATAACTGCTTCTGCAAATGTCTTGGGTTGAGTTAAATGGATCTTTCCAGACCTTGGAAGATAAAGTGTCCTGATCTCTTTTGGTAGCTGGATACCACATCTTATGGATATTTTCCATGGACAGACCAGAGTTAGCTGAAAGCCCTTGTTTGGTCCTGTGGTCCAAATGTCTTTTAGGAATAAAAATAACAAACCCTGGGAAGAAATGTGTCATGCTCAGCTATTGTCTCACACAGTGGTCATCAGCCTTTGTGACCTAATGGAAGAGAAAAGGAGAAGGGAGGAAAGAGAGAGAGGGCTTTTCTATGAGTTTACTTCAGCATATACTAATGCAAAGGAGTACACTTTTGATTACTTCACACAGCAAGCAATCATTATGTCCCATATGACGCCACCTTGGTTCAGCACAGCTGATAATGACAATATGTCTGCAATAAATAAGGTAAAGGTGGCGCATTATTCTCTAAGAGATTAGTATTCATTTTGCAAACTACATTCTAAATGGAAAAGACTGTGTCATTTAAGATTGAGTACCTTTTTGTTTGGTATCATAACAGATGTTTCAAAAACCTATTAAAAAGAATCATAGTCCTGTTTTTTCTAATAGAAGAAAAAGAAAAAAATAATCAGTACCTTATCTCTACAATTTACCCTTAGAAACTTTCATTAAAGTACCTCAAATCAACTTTCATTTTCCCCCAACTACTAATTTAAAAAATTTTCTCTTCAGAATTTCCATCCACAGATTATTTGAATTATCAGTGTCATTGGTAACAGGTTTCCTTGACCTCTCTTCCAACGTGAGGATATTTTTGCCTGTGGGTTCCTGTGTTAAAAGAGCTGTACTCCCAGAGCACCTCTTCTGAGATATGTGTCCCTGTTCTCACTGCTGAGCTGTAGAGAAGCCACCAAAAGGGCAATGTGAATGGTTTTACATGTGAGGGGCAGTGTTAAAAGTCTTTTGACGCTGGTAATTTCCAGTCACTTGTTCATTTCAGAGTGTGCTCTAAGTATCCAGGTCTGCAAACCAATGGATACCGTACATCTCTTTGAATGCCTTGGTCTATCATTTTGACATTGCTGAGATCCTGAATATCCTGTCAAGTCCACGATAACCAGAATTCCCACTGTTCTTCAACCAAAAAGCTTCGTGTTGATGATGGCACTCTGCTCTCACAGCTGTGACTCTGGCCCTACTGCAAACTGAAGATGTGGAGACTCCATCTTGAATTCTTCAGGCAAAATAATTTGAATTAATTTCTGTTATACGTAGCACCTTGCACTGCACAGCCCATGGGCTGGAGGCAGCTTCTACACAGATATTTTATCTAAAGAAGAGAGGAGAAGGGTTGTACAATGGTCTGCACCTCACATGTAAAGTGACTTGGCCACGTGGTTCTCCTGCCCCTCACAGTTGTGCCTACCAGACATTTTGTAAGTAGAAATCTTCATGGTTATTTGTCTAAATGAAAACATGGATTTACCAACACCTTCTCAATGTTTTTGCAAATTTTTTTGCCATCATCAATGTCCTGCTAAGTCTTCTTGGGGCTTATGATATGTTATTTGGAAAATCAGGAGTGGAGAAATGTTGGCTAAGGGTTCTAGGACTGTGATGCGGAAGAATGATTCTCTGAAAAACAAGTCTCTGGTTTGGTGGCTCTAAAAGCGTTTGAGGTTGTAGCTCTCAGAAGAAAGAAAAGCTTGAATTGTTTGATGTTAAAATGCAGGTAAGTAGTGTGGGAAATGCAGAAGAACAAAAAAGCATTGAAATCCCACATTCTGCTTTTCGTAAATTATTAGAGAAAATTTTTTAGAGGCAGGCATCAGTTGTAACAGAAATTTGGCTACCAAACATTAATTTTTTCACATCATCCTTCCAGAACATTAATATTAAAAAAAAAAAAAAAAAAAAAGAAGAAAGGAAAGGAAAGGAAATAAGTGGTAGTACTCTAATATGGAGAAGTAGGCTATATGAAAAAGACTTAATCCTTCAAATTGCTGAACAGTCTGGCTATATTCCACTTAAATTTCCATTAAATCCTTGAACTCTGAATTAAAAGATTTAGCACATATGAGCCAAAGTATGTAGGACACTTTGGGCATAAAAGGATCAAATAACAAGAAATAGCAGGAAAAGACAAATCCTGAAACAGAAAATCATTCTTTGACTGTAGTCTTCTGAACTCCATTCACAAATAACTTAAGACTCATTTAAAGCCTCATTAAAGCTTAGTCCAACTCTCAGAGCTTTTCAGAGCTTTTCTGAACCGTGTCCCGCAGCCTGAAGATCCAGCAGGAGCAGGGATGTAATGTGTTTTCCATCTGGAAAAAAGGAATTACTTCACTTTGGCTAAAGAGTCTCTTTAGAACACCACTCATTTAGAAATCTGCTTTTGAGACCAAAACAGTGTACATCTGTGTGTTTATTTATGAAGATTTTAAAGGATTTAGTAAAAAAAAAATTATTCATGCTCCACTTGGGAAAAGAGGGAAAGAAAAAAGGGAAAACTATTTATTTGTAGTGCTACTTATTAGAGGAATTTTAAGCTTTTCACCTGAACCCCAAATGAAGATTCTGCCACACTTTAGAACTTTGAAATGCCAGGTGAGAAAATGACAAACACTCCACAATTTGGGGCTGTGGAATTCCTCTCCAAATCTGTTTCCTGCCAGCTGTCTGTCACCTGAACGTGTCACACTCTGCCTGCTGCTCAGATTGATGCCGAATGATCTGCAATTACAGGGTGTTTAACCTGTAATCTGATAACACCTCTGAGCTTTGTAGAAGGCAATTTTCAGGTCTAGCAAATCCTTTGCCTTCAAGGAAGACTTTCATCCCAGAGGAGAATCACTGGACTGCAGATGAACAAAATTCATGCCCATTTAGCCAGGGCATTGACACTGTGCCCAATTTTCCCTTGTTCTGAGCTACGCTGCAGTGGCAATGTGGAAAAGGGCATCCCATTGCTTTGTTGCAAGAGGTGACTGGCAGCCTCTCCTCCCCTTTGGTGTCATGGGGGTGTCATTTTTGTGTGCTCAAAATTCTCATCCAAAGCACAGGACAAAATCTGGTTGCACTGTGAGTCTTCATAAAAATGCTGGGTGAAAAATTGCAGAAAATGTAGAGGACAGCAAAGACTTGCTGCCTAACTGAATGAACTAAACAAGGACATTCCCCATGGAATACATCAACATTTTTCTATTCCGGAAGAAATTGTCACAGAATTGTTTTCTTTTCTGACATTTTCCCCTTTTTAAAATAGTTTTATGGCTTTGTCACAGTGCAAAGATAGATATTCTTCGTGATGCACTGACATTAAAGATGCAGCTCGAACTACTTCAGTGCCAGGGACTTCCAGGAATAGCAGATCTGCAGACCTGTGGGTGCTCACATTTTGCAGTTTCCTCAGAAGGCTCGACCTTTTCATCCTGCAGTGGAATTTATCTAATTATCCTTCTTAAATTATTGTTTGCTTTTCTTTGGTTTTACCGTGTTCTAATTTGTGTTCAAAGGAATAAGTAATACTTAAAAAAAAAAAACAAACCCAAACCAGCCACGATTTGCCAGGTTTAATTTTAAATCTATCTTGGATAAATATATGAATTTCAAGGAAAACTGAAACATGACCTTTTCATGTTGCTGGGGGTTTTCTTAAGGATTAAGGCAATAAAAGTCATCAAAGTGTTGTGAGGTGGACCTTCACATCCATTTGCCCAGGGGAGAGTAGAATACACACATATGGCATTGCTCTGATAGCTGGGATGAATTCTTCACAGGGAAATATTAAAGGATGAAAAACAAATGTTATTTTAACTGTCAGATTGATCTTCTCAATAGCTGTAATTAATCACAGTTACTGCTATAAAGTCACTGAGAGCTCTCTCTTAAGGAGGTTATATGGTAATGAAACAAAGTTATTCTCTCTCATGTTCCTTTCAGAAATCGTCAGCAAATATAAATGTGTATGAGCTGTCTTCCAGATGAGCTTTTCAGAACTTAATAACCCATTTAAAACTATTCAGTGCTGGCAAAGCAAAATCATAAATGACCTTTGAACCTTGCAAGGACATTTTCTCTTTGAGCAATTTAGTCTTTGCATGTGGGTGCCTCAGAGCCATATGTACAGAATAACATTTCACCACCGGATGTCATCTTAGATACAAGGAGAATGAAATAATTCATCTCTTCTCTGAGTCTGTACTGTTTGTATTGATTGCTTCAAGAGATGTAACATGATACAATAAAAACTGTAGGCAGAGGGCAGTATGACACATCAATAAAGGAGATTTTTATGAGTGGATTGCTGGTAGAAAACCACTGGCATGACAAAGTTTTTAGTTCTTGGGTGTGGCAAAGCAATTCCAAGTAATCACTCTTACAGTCCTAAAATATTGAAGTGTTTCAACTTTCATCTGGCTTGAAGTTCAGTTCAGAAACTTTTTTCTTTGTCTTGCAATATGAACAATTATTAGAATCACTAAAGCTGTCAATTTCTGGGGTTTGAGTATTAAGACCCAGATTTAGCACCTGTTAATGTTATTGCCCAGAACAAATTAAGGTTATTACCCAAAATATTCATCTATCAACCTAAAGGCATTTGCATCTCACTCACGCTGACTATCAGAATGACCCCAAGAAATCTTTAGGAGTGGAGATGAAGGCAATCTTCACACTGCTTCATGTTAGGAAAACCAAGGGGTTATAGGGATTCAAGAAATACTGGAGTTATTTTTGCTCTTCCCTTTCTGTCTCTGGCAGGTAACTGAGCGCTGGCTGACTGAAATAACAAATTACAACTATATTTCTTTAGGCATTGTCACATGTACATTTCTAAATCCTTATTTGTATGGAAACACACAGTCCTGATGTTGTAAAGTACTCTCTTTTTTCTCCCCAGAACTATTAAATTTGGCAAATATACTTTTTACCTTGATTTATCTCCCATTTATAGGAAATTAACTGCTGGGAAAAGGAGCAGATGTAACATTAAATAACAGACTGGACACAGCACCAAAAGATACCTTTCTCAAACCTGTAAGTGCAGCACAGCCATGGTTGATTGCTGCAATCATAAGGGAAGGGCTCTCCAGTTGCTCCTGGAGATGAAAATCTAACCATGTTTCTGAAGTCTTATTTAAAGGCTAGGCTAAGGAATATTCTCTTTTCCTTAGGGCAAATATGTATTAATCTGTGAGCAACAGTGCATTATCTTTTAATAATTTAATGCTTGATTTCAAAAGTAAGAGCAACCTAGGAATTTTCCAGATCTTGTTTTTTCCTTTGAAAGTTCTTTCCATCTAAGTACCCATGCATAAAACTCATAGGTTGCCTCTTGCTGACAGTGCAATGCTACCTTTTCATTTTAAAAGACAAAGGTCAGATCTACATGTTTGTTACATTCAGGCAGAATTTCTCTGCTGTATTCTGCTTTCTAAATTCCTGCTGTCAAGAGAAGACGACAGGTTTCACTTTTTTTGTGTTTGTGTGTGCTGAAAATCACTACTTTATATATATCTAGCATGACTCTTGCTGTGAAAGGAGACAAGGTACAGAACTATTTTTCTCCACAGATCTGACAAGGCCAACATTTCATAGGTTTACAAGCACAAAAGTTTTTCTAAAAACAAGAAACCTATAAAAATCTATATAATAGAAGGAGTGAAGGAAACAATATTGCAAAGCTGGAAGTACACCAGAATTGTAGTAAAAAATTGACAGACTACAAAAAATACTGTTGGCAGGTTACAGAGTGATTTGTGTCACAAAAAGTAAAGTTGATCAATGGCAAGTAGAGGATCTGTAGGTGAGAGTATCAAATAATTTTTTTTCAAAAAAAATTAGTCTCGTGCTTGCAGAATGTAAAGCCCTGTACTGACCAGCCAAGTTAATACCTATATCCTCCTCTCCCCATTTGAACTCTGGGATAAAATGTGCTACATGTCATGAAATACAGGAGAGCCTGCACAAGCTCGTTATCCAGACTGGAATCAGATCTACCTCCAGCCTATCTCCATCTTCTTCCATCCATCTCCATCCTGCAGTTGCAAAATGAGAGTCTCCATGAGGTTCATAGAAGACAATTCAATATGTGGCTGTGGAGTTGGTGCCTGGAGAATGAGGAATGATCAGGACTTTTGGATGGAGAGGATAGGGACAATCATGTTCTTGCTTCAGTACCTACAACACTCAGCCTGTTTCTCGGGAAAGAGAGAAGAGCTGGAATCACCGTGAGTCCAATTTTAGGCATTTTGAGCAGCGTGTAGGGCTAATGAAGGAACTGCGAAGAGCAAGCAGCACTTCTCTGAAAGAGAGAGATTATGGTTTACACTACCCCCGCCCCTCATAATTTGTATGAAATCTTTGCTCAATGTTAAGTAATGAGGTTTCACAATACTTATTTGGATTATTTTTCCTTTTTTTTTTTTTTTTTTAATGTAATGCAATTTCACCTGAGTGAGTCCGTTTTCCAGGTCAGTCAGCTCATGGGTTTGTCTCAAAACCTGAAATCACAGCCAGAGGGTAGTCTACCAGAAATCCAGGTAGGATTGTGTTGGAATTATGTCCGGAATCCAATGGACAGTTTTATGAAGTGGCTGCCCCTCCAGTTATCTCACATCCTCAAACACAGCTGAATCCAGTAGCAGCCAGAGATAAAAACACTTCATGGTCTTGTAACTATCATCTGAACTTTACTTCTTCTAGAGTTGAAGTTAAATCTTTGGGTGTGTTGTTTCTTGATTTTTTTAAAAAATTATTTTCTGATATTTGACCCAGCCATGAAAGTTTTAACGATTGTGATCCAAAGGTTTGATTCTCTGGGTAATTATTTACTTTTAGGCAAAGTGTAATATTCTGCTCTAGAAGCACTTCACATTTACTTTTCACTGAAGTGAGTACAAATTGAAAGCCACTGCATTTGATGTTTGCAGGCTGTTGATTATAGATTAGAGATAGAAAGGAGGAAATCAGTTGTCTAAACAACGAAGCTCAGAGCACATCTACTCGTATATGAAAACAAAAAGCACATAAAGTTTGTAAGATTAACAATTGTTGCTTATTTTCCTTATGCAATTTGCTAAGAAAACACTTTCAGTCAGATAATATGAATAGATGAGGGGACAAGCCTATCATCCTATGTTTAATTGTCCATGGTATAATGCAATAAATCTATATTCCAATGAAAGCTTTGGAATGAGATCACTGAACATATTTCAGAGTTCTGAAATTATTATTGATTCAAGGATGTTTTTTCTGAATTGTACATATGCAAAGAAGAGTTCACACTGGAAAGGGCCTGGGTGTGATACAATAATCTGCAGAATGCCCTCAATAACAGCCTTTGAGGCCACCCTCCCTTAATTGAAAAGATGTGTCACATTTACAGTCAGAATATTTATTATGCAGACAGACACACTGCTTCCCATTTCTTGCTGGATGAAGGGGACCTTCCCTTCCTGTTAGACATCTGTGATAAATACTGCTGTGATTTCATTCTTTATATCTAGATGTCACTGCAGTTTGTATGCATTTGGCTTCACACAGAAGTATTAGAGCAGGCCTTTGAGTCCAGAAATATCAATTGAGATGGGTATTTCCTAGATCAAGCACCAGCTTGGACTGTCTTAATTTCCTGTTTCCTCTCCCAACCACACAGCTCTGTCTGTGGCACTTAGTACATGGTAAATATATATGGTATTTACAACTTACAGTCAGAGATCCAAGACCCAAAGCAACCACCATTATCCCTGTAGTTCTTCAGAGTCCATGTTGCTTTTCCACATCGTTGCTAGGCTTTTACAAGGTCCATCCATTCTCTTTCCCATGAGCCTCTCCCTCTGTCCCCTGGGATTCTGTATCTCTTGTTTTAACACTCCTTAGTCCTGGCAGTGTTATTTTACCTCTGCCAACTATGTGTTAGATCAATCTCCTCAATTCAGCTCACACAGGCAATCAAACAACGATCCAATGGCAATAACTTTTCATCACTCCTGACCCCAACTACATCACAGATGGTTATTTTGTGATGCTTCAGGACTTATTACTGACATCCTGAAATATGCAACCTTCTTGAAATTGTTGTGTGCATCACTGTGAAGGTAATTTCTTTTTTACCGTGGTTATATATGCCACAGTTCCTGTAAAGAAAAGGTTACCTCTGGAACTGGACAGAAATTATCTTAGAATGATGTGCATTGAAGAAGGAAATTTTCCATTTAAATAGCTGACAACAGCTACAACATTTGAGAAAATGTTGCTGTGATCACATTATAAAATAACCCTCAACTATTTCATTGAATTGTGTCTGTGGTGGGTGAATGCTTTCTGCCAAATTGATCAAAGTATTTTGGTTTGACTTAACAGCACAGTTTATGTCACAAACTGATCTGTGAGTTCTTCGTTTCACAACACATCTACCATGTCCCACATTTCTAGTTTGGTATGGAAAGAACTGTGTAATCTTCCCAAAGAAATGAATTCTCAAGCTGAAAATCTGAAATTATGTGGAATTACATAAAAAAACCCCTCAAGCAACATTAATTTTTTCCCAAAAAGTAATTAGAGATCATCTCATTTAATCCCACTGCAGATATGATTACGACAGCATTTTGTTTGCTCTCCCCACATTGATATGATTTTCTCAACTGCTCAAGGTTTCCATGTCCTATAACAAGTAGTTTTTTAGTAACTCTTTGAGTTGAATTTTTACTTATGACTTTCCTTAGCCAGAACACCTTCCTCTACCTTCCAGTGATTCTTCCCTTCTGTATCTTTTACATTTCTCTATTTTTAAGTGTTATCTATGATTTTACAGTGTAGAGCCAGATGGAAGATCCATTGTTTTAAGGATTCTGGTAAATGACTATTTTGTGCTGAACATAAGAACAAGTGCTCTGATAAAAGCATACACTGTGTAATGCTATGAGTTATTCTGTAATATGATGAAAAAAGGAAGGCAAAAACCAGAGTGTATATAAATCAAATAAACCAACCACTAACTTGTACTTAATATAACTACTATAATAGAAGAAATGTACATGGAAAGGTGTAGCAATTAATGTAAAATCATTAGGTTGGAATCTGTATTTCAGAAGTAAATTCCAGTATAAGTGGGCAATGCAGAACTGCCACCAGCGAACTACAAAAATCCCATTTGTGCTTCATTGGTTTCAGATGTATTTGAAATGACAGGAATTGGCTGCCTCCTGGGTTAACAAGCAGAACAACAAATTACATGCCAGCTCATTTTAAACAAGGGAAAGGGCATCTTTACCTTAAAGAGGGAGATTAAAAGTTTCCAAGTACACTACAGACAACTGCCTGCTGCCTGAAAGCAGAGTGGGTGTGTACTGATAAATGTTTTATTTACCTTATTGCTGTGCCAGCGAGGACCAGTAGTGCTGGCTCTGGGTGGGCTATGCAGAGCAACCCTCAGCTCATGGTCATTCATGTGAATGCAAAATCAGAGCATGATGGAAGCAATCACCATTTTCTGAGCTTTTGCTATCCAAACCAGCTACTGTTAGTATGTAAATGATGAGCATGCTTTGCTGGAATTTTTGCTTCCTTGCCAAGTGATTTTAGATAAAGGCTAAATCTGATGTAGATCACTCCAGTTTGCCAAACACTGAAAAAAGTTATCACTGGGACTATTGGAAAATAAATTATGGAAAGTTTTTTAGTTTCTATGATCTGTGGAGTTGAAGGCTTTCTCTGATGTGATGAAAGACTATTTGGAACAGATCTTATTCCAGAGAAATCATTTAATACCTTGTGCATGAGTTGGATTTCCTACACAGGACTGGTAGATATTTCATTGTATGTAGCACCTATCACCAAGGAAAACCAAGATGTTTCATGCCAGAAATGTCAGAAAAGAGTCAGGAAAGCAGGAACAAATTCTTGACTTAGATAGTTTAATCTTCCCTAAGTCTCATTTTTCTTCAAGAAGTCTCTCATCAGTAATGTAATGGAAATAATAATAGTGTATTCTTCTCTTAGAGCATATATAGATTTATACATATATATAGTGGGACAGAAAATACAGGTGTTTATGTTGCTTCAGGATTTAAATTTTATGTTTTTGTTCTTCAAATCTTCCTTTATTTTCTCACTGGGAAAATGTTTACATTATTTCTTAATTGTTCATATTGTGATCTTGAAAACAACTCCTTCTCCATTCTTTCCAGTGTTTTTTTCTATAAAACCAAACCTGTCCTATTGGGAAAAAAACCCAATATAAAAGCTTGTGCTCAAAATATTTTCAACTATGTTATGAGAAAAAGAAAGATGATGGAATCAAGATTCTTTACTTTTCTTTCTTTTCTTTCTCTTTCTTTTTTTTGTTTCTCTTTCTTTCTTTCTTTTTCTTTCTTTCTTTCTTTCTTTTTCTTTCTTTCTTTCTTTCTTTCTTTCTTTCTTTCTTTCTTTCTTTCTTTCTTTCTTTCTTTCTTTCTTTCTTTCTTTCTTTCTTTCTTTCTCTTTCTTTCTTCTTTTCTTTCTCCTTCCCTCTCTTCTGCCAAAACACAAGTTGCTGAATTTTTTTCTACCCTCTTACTCAGAGGCTTATTCTACCTACCATTCAGTGGTCCACAAAAATATTTTAAAGGTGAATTGCCCTTGCCAACAAAAATGCACTTGGGCAGGAGCTAAAATGGGAAGGAGCTAAGACAGAAAAGCACTTTCAAGAGAGCACTGTGGCATGATGGACCCATCTTGAATTCCACGTGGTGTCCTGGTATTAGTTGACTTCTAGAAAAAGCCCCATCATTGGATTCCCATGGCCTGGTAAGCACATTGTATCACTCCAGAACAGTACAAAAAGACCTGGTAGCAAAGTATGTGTTAATGGATCACAGGAAAAATTACAGGAGGAAAAACCACAAAGGCTGGCACTCCATCAATTTCTACATTTTAGTGAATCACTCTCCCAAGACATCTAAGAAGAATATTGGTGATTTTATCCTGTTAATATTCAACACCTTACAGTGTTGTAAAAACTTGTAACTATTTCTAATGCCTCAATTGCACTATCAACACTTTCTTTAGTAACTAAAGCAGATAAATATGGTTTAGGTTATCTGCCTCCAATTACTATGATATTTATGGAAACTGTACATAGAGGAATCTGAACATGTCCTCCTAGCAGTTTTTCATAACATTTAGAGCAATTCAGAAAATTTTTATGTTATCTTTTCATGCCTGATTCTAAGTTTTCTTTAATATATTAATCCTGTTGTGATATGAGTCACCTTTAACAAGAACCAAGTATCTAAATTTCAGTACAGAGGAGGCAAAGCCAAAGAGAACACACACATGCTCCTTCAAATAAAACTATTAATTGATATTTTCAAGTGCAGAAGCTTCAGTGACAGCTTCTGTCAGAGGAAAAGCCACGCTCACACCAGCACAAAATGTGTTTGTTAATGACATTTTTTATGTCTATGTGCTATCTTTTGTTATCATAACAAAATATGTTTGTGGTTAAAATATCTAATCAAAGAACAAATGTTGCAACATGATTTTCAGGCACCATGTTTGACATTGGATTAATGCTAAACAACTGAACCACCTTTACTCAATCCTTCCTTTGAAGAGCTGATCAACATTTCAAAGCCTACACCATATTAATTCAAAAGGGCTGTTGATGAGAAAGTTTTGAATAAGCATTATAAATTGTTCACAGGAGATTAATTCCACAGGAAAGCAGTGATCAATCAGACATCAGTTCCCCTGCACTACATTTTTCCCGTAGATGGTGGCAAACAGTCCCACTAGAGATTACTAATGCAGTCGGCGAATATGAACCTCTCCATTCAAGGTATTGATAAAGCTATTTATAACAGATTCTTCAGTCATTGGGTTACACGGGGGAAATGATAAGTATTCAATAGTCCTGAACTTCTTACTTTTGTGAAGTGAAAATGTGTGGAATAATCATCAGGGGAAGTTCAGTGGAAGAGGCATATTTTGCTATTCCAGTTGTTTCTGTACCCGTGTATAGTCCTGCTCCGAAAACACAGACATTACAGCAGTTCATTTTAGTCCTAGGTCACCAAGGGTATGGATTCTCCACACCCATCCAATGAATCCTACCCATGAAACCTTCAAGTTCAGAGTCTCAATGAAAGAACTGGAATTAACACATTGTTGTAGATACAGAGAAAACGGCCCATCCCTGAGGTGTCCAAGGCCAGGTTGGATGGGGCTTGGAGCAACCTGGGATAGTGGAAGATGTCCTTGCCCATGGCAGGGGGTGAAGGGAAATGATCTTAAAGTGTCTTCCAACCCAAACCATTCTGTGGTTCCGTGGATTGGTGTTAGTAGGATTGATGCAGTAGAAACCGTTTTGCTTTTCAAGTTAATGTCATGGGTTGAACCTGAGTTGATGGACAGATTGTTCAACCAGTAGCGCTTATCAAAATTTACATAAATTTACAAATCTCTCCCACGGCCTTTTGTATTAAGTAGACCAGGCAGAAGGTTTTGCAACTCTTTACATATCCAGTTCCTTTACAGAAAATAAGTATTTAAGCAGAAACACTACTGATGTAAAATTGAAAGGTACACTGTGCAATCAACTCATATGATGTATGTCCATAATACTTGATTCTCTGAACAACAATCACAGAGCCAGGATTGAACTTCACCATTTCTGTGGTGAAAACCAGTCAGCTTTAAGAGTGGGTGTTGTGACTATTTCTAAGTCCACAGACACAGTGAACATCTATGTCACCTGGGAACAAAATTCCCTGCTGAAATCACTATAAAAGTATCAGTGACCACAAAGAAACTCTGAGAAACACCCAAAGCTGTCTTTTTGTGGATCTCAGCTGCTTCAGGCGATCATGAGACATAGTAAAGTGAATATTTTTACCTTGAGTTCTTTTGAAGATCCATTTTTAATGAGAAAGAAGCGGTAACGTATGTAAATGACACGGAACGACGCTGCTTAATCTTGTCTGAGAGGGACTGAGCGTTCTTCAGGCAGCAGTGACTGCTATGATTTGCTTCAAACATCTGCCCAAAATCGAGCAGCCTTTCAGTATGGGATGAGATGAATAATGTCTCCCTCCTGTACGTGCTAGGCAGAAGCTAAGTCATTTAATTAACTCAGACAGACACTCCCTGTGCTTTGGGCTGAGATGATGTGGCTGCTCAAAACACTTGTTTATTTTTAGACTGCTGCTTTATTCAAGTGCTTATTATTTAAAGAAACTAAGTTAAATCAAAACTGAGTTTGCTACTTCATTTACAAAAAACACTTTTTACCTGGTCCTTTTACCTTTTCCCAAGACCTTCTTAGGGGATGGTATAAACCACAGATTGTATAAAACTTTTGAGACAAGAGTTCACTTCATCTAAAAGCAATTTTTTCAGGAGCAAATTTAACAGCCATGAAGCTGCATCTCAGAGAGCTGGAGTCTGAGAACAATACTTCCAATCAGCTTAATTACATGCTACCAAAATACAGACTTCTTATGAAGGCATCTTGCAACCTTTTCTGGGTAATGATACTTTGGAGTAACCTTTCAAACATATTGGCTGCATAATAAAGAAGAAGACAAAAACCCTAGCACCAAGGAAAGTATGAATAAAACCTGTTAAAAAATAGGCATTAATTCCTTTAAAGCAGAACTAATTCTGTACCTTTGCTCAGAGTTAAATGCTTATACCCAAATACTCATTTTGGCAAAGTAGCCTTCATTACTAGGTTAAATTTTGAGTGATTTTAGAGAAAAACATAGAACTCCTGGCTTTCTCAGATTCAAAATTTATGTTCAAAAAGAAAAGGTTTTTCAACAAAGCTTCTCTGTAGCACTGCTTTAATTCAGCAAAATTATCTTTGAAATTAAAATGTTCCTTTTTATCCTTCTAATAGTTTTATCCAAATGGAAAGAGAAGTCCATTTTAATACGGCATAGTTGGAAGCAGAGATGAAATGGCAAGACAAATAATTTGTCTTATGTGTATCTATTTCCTTTAGCTTTCCGCGTGAAAAAGAAAGAAAAGCTGAAAAGGGAAACTACAAAACAAAATAGTGGCTTATAAAATCAATGTGCTACCTCATCAGGTCGTACATCACCTTTTCAGTCAGAAACAGATCTTTGCAGTCCATCCTTCTCCCTACATCCCAGAGTATCAGCTTATCTAAGACTACATTTATCCTCCTCTCCTGAGTACTTTTAACATGAAGAAAACCAGCACTTTTTCTGATTTTTTTTCTACTTTTTTTTTTTCCCTTTGCGTTTTCTAAGCCACTGTTGACTTAAAGCTGGCTCAGGATTTCTCAGAGGTGTGTGTAAAAATCAGTTTTGACTCCTCTGCAGGCAGGCAGGGTTTGGCACAGAGGGCAGCTGCTTCCAGGGGTGCATCCATGCAGCCCCCTCAGTGCAGCCCCATTCTGCTGCCTCCCATTCCCTCCCCAGCAGCAGCAGCTGGTCCCAGTTTGGTTCTCCTCAGCCCTGGCACGGATAAAATGGGAAACAGTGGCTCTTTTGTTCTTCCCTACCCCAAGCAATCCCTTGCTTTCTGCAGCTGCCAGCTTTGCCCATGCCTACAGCCAGCTTTGATTCCCCTGAATTCTCCTCATGTTTATCTCCAGAGTTAATGCCCAGAGTCAAAGAGGATCCCACTGGGCTTTGGCTGAAGTCTCTGTATTACACTGGTCTCTGCAGCCCTGCACTGCTGGAATCCAAGGTTATACAAGGCCATGAGAGATCCCCCTCACTGCAGGGAATAATGTTTTGCCATCCCCACCAATTTTCCCTCCTTCCTTCTGTCCCGTGTGAGATCCTAGAAAAAAAAAAAGGATTATTTAGTATCAGCCACACCTCTGTGTTCATCCCTGTCTCTCTTTGGAAAGCAACTCTTTTGGGATCAAGTGCTGTATGATCTGATGGTTGATTAGGGATTTGGAAATTCTCGATGGATGTTGTGTCTGGCTCACCTGGCATTGCTATACCACGTGTATCATTACAGGAAGGAAGAACACTCTTTTATCTCTCCAGCCAACACTTCTGAAGTTTCAGAATCATCCTCCAGATACCATTTTTCACATCAGTAATTTCTGTTTAATGTATCTTAAACAGAATTTTAGTTTTCTAATTATATCAGCTATAAGCAGAGCTGTCCTTTGTCCCCAGGGCATGGGAAGACAAATTGCCATTCCCAGAAAAGTCAGTGACCACTTCCCATGGATCCTAAACACTTCATCATCAGACCACAACAAGTGTGTGCTTAGCACAGTGGAAGGATGCTGCAGCAGTGTGCCCCAGGACACTGCAGAGCAGCAGAAAGCAGATCTGTTGCACCGAGATCTAAACTCTGTGTGAGAAAAAACACAAGAGGGTTCACCTGCTCAGTTAGCCTAATTTATCCTAATTTATCCTAATTTATCCTAATTCTCCCATTTCACGTGTGTCCTTTAACCTTCTACAGTCTCTGTAATTTCTCCGTGTGTGCGTAGCCTCTACATGTCCTAAAGAGGTTTCTACTTTCTGTACAAATCAGAGCTGTGAGTTCTTCCTTCCCCACTTGCTTGAACAGAAATCTCCATTTATTTTGTGAAAGGCGTGGAGAAACTTGTTGCTGAACCTTGGCTTTAGTGTGAATGTTTCCTTTCCCTTGTGCAGCACAAGAATCAGATTTGAGACCAGAACCATTCATGTGAAAATAAGATTTCAGTCAGTTCAGCCATTTTAAAATTGATCATTTTCTCCTTTTGGAAATAATGTGTCTGATTCCCTAACTTCCTCGCTGAAAAATTGTTCACTAGGGTATTTATTTTTTCCGGTTTTCGTGTTTTTAACAGTTCTGACTTTGGCAGAGTAGTGACTGTGTTACAGGATGACACTGCATAGCTGAGAATCCTTTAGGAAAAATTAAAGTTACAATAGTACCTAATAAACTACATCAATATCATAGGAGGGATAGTTTGCCCCTAAATATCCACCTTCTATTGCCAAAAGAAATCCAGTTACTCTCTGTCTCCACACACTAGAATATTTTCTTCAACTACTATATTTACTTTATGCTAATAAATGCTGTTGCCAGGGAAACAGCCCCTTTTCCCACTAATCAAGCTATGTTTAAAAAGCAGTAACTTGCAGAGATTATAGTGGTTAAAAACTTGTCCTTGTGGAAAGGGGACACTTTCTTCTTCAGGCCATCTGCCTTATTTGATGCTTAGGTGAAGTACCTGGCCTCTTAAAGAATTCATCAGGGTCTGCCTTTTTTCCAAGGGAATATTTAATCCATCTTTTTCCAGTGGAAAAGTTTTAATTTATCTCTTGCTAAAATATCTAGCTTGATTAAATTGTGCCTTGGTATGCAGGCAGCAGAGTTCTTTCTGCAAAAGCTGGGTGGTTTGACTGATGACTCTCACATTCAAAGTCATGTAACATGAACACTAATTTCTGTGGATTCTTTCACAGACAGAAAGAAACCCAAAAATCTCTAGCAACCTTCACTGAGAATAAAAAATCTGAGAATGATAAAAAAGAGGAAGACATTTTCTTAGCTGCCAAAGTGGCCAAGCTTACCTCTTTCTTTGTATTTTCCTCATGACAAGCTCATAGAATTCATTGCTTAACTAACTCTATTGTTATTATTATTATTATTATTATTATTATTATTATTATTATTATTATTATTAAAATTATTATTAAACAAGGGTTCTTTGGCTGGGGTGAGTGACTTTGCTCCCCAGGGGGACACTCAGGGGCTCATTCAAGGCTGGGAATTCAGTGGAAAGCTGGGCAGCCAACGTGATGTTCAGCAGTGAGCATTTGTGACAATCCAGCTCTAATTGGAGCTGACAGTGTTTATTTTCTGGAAAGAAACTTCAGATGACAAGGGTGGTTCCATTTGTACCTCACTGAAGTCAAATCTTCCTCCTAGGACTGTGTTTGCCCTGTGTGTTAAAACACAGTAATTGCTTCTTCCATTCCTTCTCTTTGTGGACAGATCAGCTGTCAGGGGTAAGGAAATAGTTTGGACATGAAATGTTAAAATTCTTCATCTCAGGCTCTGTTTTCTAAAGCCATTTTACATTTGTTTTACAGTCAGTTCTTATGAATATTCATGGTGAGTAAGAATACTCACATCACTGCTTGTATAGGCACACAGAAGCATTTCTAGGAAGAGATTAATTCTTACTGACTTTCATCTCTGTTTTCAGTCCTTAAACTAGGCAAAAATTAATTAAATTAATTTAAATAAATGGCATGGAAAGAAAATAATACATAATTGAATTAGTTCTCAGTTTTAGAAGATTCTGATAAATCGATAGAGTTTTCTCTCTCTTTTTCAAAGGTCTGTAGGCTTATTTCATATTCAAGGTGAACTGAAGGAAATCAAAGTTTTAAGTTCTATTGATTTACACACATGTACCGCAGGTATGTCACTTTTCGGCACAGAAGGATATATTTGCTAAGAATTTGGTGAGCCTTTGTCAAGTTCTGAATAGATCTGATGAATTCAGAGACTTGTTCTGCTAAATTTTAATGACTTAAAAAAGGGAAAATGAGATAATGGTGACAGCCAGGATTTCGAACATTAAATCTGGAGCGAATGTGGCAGTCAAAAAGACCTGGAATTCCGTTTTCCTAGACAAAATCGGCTGCTGCTGCTACAGTTGCAGAAGCACAGAGCCAGGATTTGACTCAGAAGTCACCGAAATAACCATTTTGTGTAGAGCAGAGGGGATGAGTTCCCAGCTGGGGACTGCCATGTGTGAAGCCCTGTGCCATCCCCAGCTCTGGTGCAGCTCTCTCTGAGAGCAAAGCTGCCGTGATAACGTGAGCTGCTGTGCCTGTGCCCAAACACAGCCCCGTGCTCACTCCAGGAGGGAGCAGGGAGCTCACTCCACTGGTTCCTAATGCAGCCTTTAAACCTTCTCTTTGCAGAATTAGGCAGCCTTTGGCTGGCACTTGGATAATTAACAGCAAATCCTTTCTGTGCCACCACAGCAGGACTATCAAGGACACAGAAGCAGACTAAACATGCTCATTTTTAATGGACTTCTCTGTGTGTTTTCAAGCCTCACAGGACCCATGTGAATGATTCCACTTGTGTAAAGTGTAATAAAAGTATTGCTCTGCTGTCGGTATTAGTAAGATTTATGCAGATTTTAATGCACAAAATTCTGGCTCAAATCTGGGCAGCAGTTCAGGAGAGTTTAAATCAGGGCAAAGCTTGCAGCCAGGTCCAGAGCAGGGACTAACATCTCATCCACCTACCCTCAGACCTGCTGAGAAGGTGGCAATCTAGGTCCATAATATTCTGAAACTTTTGTAATGTGCTGCCACATTAATACAATGACTGTTAATAAAATAATATTTCAATTAACATAATCATCAGATAAAATACATGTGTATTGGTTTGAAGCTTAAAAACACTGAATAATATAATCTTATTAAAAAATTGTGTTTTAGGTTTTTTTTAAAACAGTCACACTTTTATTTACATATATTAAAAGTTTCAGCTTATTCAAATGCCTCATGAAACACCAAAGTTTGTTCTCTGGTGCTCTGATGACACTGCTGGGTTAACACAGCAGCCTTGTACTGTGGAATGAGAACATTTTTACACTATGTTAGAAACTAAAGTGGCTCCCTGCTGTTGACAGAGGCAAAATCCCTGTACTCAGTATTCAGACTTTTCCATAAGGTACCTCCAGGTTATTTAGTATTTCTCTACAGTTCATTTCCTTCACTTACTCATGCAGCAGGAAATTTGCATCTCATTCTCATGGAAAGAGAATAAATAAATGTTTACATTGACTATTTGAGGGCATTTCATATTTTTCTTGCCCGTTAAATGTTTGCACCTTCAGTTTTATCCTGAATAGCAGATTTCCAGTTTCCCAAGGAGTGTCTTGATGTTAGCTGTAATTTACTTGGCAGCTAATATGCATTATGTAGGTCATAGCATGTAATTTTTCATTACACCCCTGTAACTAAGTTTATTTCTTACTGCTTTTTATGTGGATCTGACAGTTTTGATCAATAATTCTAGTTTACATGTGACACATTCAAATTCACTTAAAGTCTGTCAGAAAAAGCAAAGGTTAAGTATCACATACCACATCCTTGCCATATGAAAAACAAAAAAAAAAGCCTCTCAAACCAATATTTAGCTAAAATTTTAGGCAAAGCAATGGCCCTGCATCCCCCTATTATTCTTTAATGACAAAGAGAACACCCAAATTTTGTTGGACATAGAAAAAAAATAAAAGGCAAAATTTAAAATGGACAATTAATTTTTCCCCTAGGAAAATATTCCTTCAGTATCTCTCTCTTTATTGAATGAGACCCTGAAAACAGTGACAAAAATCTGCTCCTCTGGCCTCACTGAAGTTGACTGTGTTTTTGAAGAGGTTTTCACAGTGACATGGAGCAGTGGAGAGCTATCAAACCATCAAAGGTATAACCTGGTTACACCCAGAGAATGGAAAGAGCTGAACGCTCTCCCCAGCAATGGCCATCGGTCATTTTTCCTTTGTCAGTCCCTGCACCAGGTGGGATCACAGCTCTGTGTGGCTCATTTGTGCCTTAGTGATTACCTGGAATGGTTAAAAGGGTTAAAGTGAAATCAGCTGTCATCTTCAGAAGCTGCTGGTTGATGTATTTGAGCCTTTTAAGCAAGACTCACCACCGCTTGTATTTTTATTGACAACAATGCCCAGTCTAAAATTTGGCTTTAGTTGAAAAGCATTGAGTTTTCAGAGTCAAGACTGATATATGGCTGCAGGAATTAGACCTAGAGAAGACAATTTAAATCCTTTAATATATGTAGCTTGGCTACAATAAGGGACCTCAAAACACATGGGGATGGACACACAGCATCAAAATATGGCTGAGATCAAAATATATATATTTTCAGAAACAGTGTACTGATATTGCTTTTAGTTTCCTAAAAGGAGTATTGCTCATTCATTCACTTGCTGAATAATTGTAATAATTGGAGCATCATCAGAACTTTTTGAGCAATTTCTTATTATGGATTTGGAAGTGCTCAAGTGCTTTTGACAGATAATTGTGTTTTAAAATTTAAATACTTTTATGATGAATTTTTGAGGCAGGTGGTGGTTTGATTAAATTTTTAAGAGCTCTGATTATGCAAAGAATGTGAAAAGTATTGCATACATTTGTAAGTGATTTCTCAATAAAATTTAAAGACTATTTTCTTTGAGAAGAATGCATTAGAACTTTGAGAGTAACTTCCATTTCCTTTTTTGAGGTTTTGATGTGTTTAGGTGCCTACAACTATACCTCTTTATGACTAATATCTAAAATCATTTTTGTCTGAATGTAGAGTTTTGGAAATCTTGAAGAAGTTTTTTGTTTGGTTGGTGTTGTAGCATATTTTTTTATGGTATGCTGTTTTGTTGTTGCTGTTTTTCTTTGGCAACATGAATGATTTAATTATCCAGATTCTCTAACTCTGTAGTAAACTTAATATTATTCAGACAGTATGGCAGAGTAAGATACTCATATACTCAAATACCAGCAAACCTGATTAAATGTAAATCATCATAAATTTAAATATCTCAGTGGAAATACGCAGTGAAAGAAATGCATCCCAAACAGCTGTTTCATATGGAGTGCTGAGGAGTCAAATTACCAAGCCCCAAAACGACCCTGGCACTATGTAAATCTTGAAATTAAGTTTTTGATCTGTTGGTGGGCTGTGATTAACACAAACCAGACATTATATTCCTATTTTTCTATCTGTTCTTGTGGGATTTAGCTTGTCATAAACAATCTTGAGATGATGTTTACATAAAATGATCAAGGACCAGAGTCCTTAGGAGCCCAGTGAGGGGACTCATGAGCCATTTAAGGGTTCTGTGACCAGTCAGAGCTCATATTTTGTACATCTCTTTAGAATAAATAAAAGAAACAACAAAAAAGATACCTTAAAAAAGTATTTTCTCCCGTTTCTTTATTGGTAAAGCAGAGAATACATTGTCATCTGGAGCTGCTCACTCTAGAGGGGGGCCCTACAGCAACTGCCTTTTCTCAGTGTGAAAACCCAGGTTTCTTTACACAGTGAAGGAGAATTAGGAGATTCCCAGACAGGGATCACATGGCTGAGAGATCAAAAGGTTTTGTGATGTAGGAGTTTCCTTGAGTCAACTAAATTGTTCCAGACCCAGGAAAATCCCTGTAGAGGGTTAGGAAAATGATCCCACTGCACAGTGGTGTTTAGAGTTCTCAGCGATGTGCTCCTGTCACTAAGACACCAACTCTGGGACAAAATTTCTAAACACATCTGTACTATGAGTGTCCTTTCCAATGCAGTAGTGAAAATACACAAAGTCACGAAATCAGCCTCATGTTCACGGAGCTGCTGCCTCAAACAGCAAAGGAATTTGCCCTGTGAGGGTTGCTAAGAGACTGCTTTCATGTCTATGTACTTAGAGCACTCAGACCTGCATGAATGAAGTTCAGGTTCTAGTGCTGCCTGAGCTGAAAGAGGAGATGATAAATTGTTCTGACTCAGAACTGCACAAAGTGAGTGTCTGAGCCTGAACCTTCAGCACCCCTGGCAAGTGCACTGACATGATACACAGCGCTGAGAGAGATAACTGCCATGAGATTTGCATTTCCAGTCTATTTTGGTTATGCATTTTTTTGCTGTTCATCTTGGTGTATCCACTCCGAGCACATGGTTCAACTGCTGGATGGGTTAAAGTGATCCAAGGAACAGCTACAGGGAGTTGTGTGTCCTTGTGTATGGCACGAGTTACATACTGTACATCCTGGTAAATGTCATTCATCAAGGTGTCAGATATCCCAGAAATCCACACTATTTGGAAGCCAATTCAGTGCCAAGAGAAGATTCGGAGAAAAGGATGACTCAGTTTGTCCCTGGGGATGCAAGAGAGGAAAGAACCTAAGAACAAAACAAAGCCTACAAACCCAGCTGCTCTGACAATGGCTACACTCTTATTCTAAGATAACTGGCAAAGCACTGAGATAAAATTGCCAAAGATCAGAGAAATCCCAAAAGGTGGACAAAAAACCAGATAGCTGGCACAGCACAGTATTGACATTAGGAACCAGAATAAACAGCAAGTGGTAACAGGGAGTGAAAAGACGTACAAGCAGTTCCCATGAGTGACGAAATATCCTGGATAACTCTGTTAAAAAACAGCTTAAGAAGAAAAGTCCTTTTATTTTCTGCCTCTATTAACCAGACTTGTATCATGAAAACTTGGTCTGCCTCTTTTCTTCTTTTTTTCTTTCACCCATAAATGTCTTTGGCCAATATGTTTTCTGTAGAGTATGAAATGTTAAACATCTCTGTGAAATGTTTTCCACTTCAGTACAAAATACATTTGTATTTATGAAATTTCATCAATACAGATATATTATACACAGAGATGTTTAACATACCCACAGAAAAGCAGATTGAAAGGACTCAGGGTTGCAAAATAATCCACCTAGACACTATGAAATGTGGGAAACTGTTTTCATTCAGCAACCAGAGATTGGCACTCTTATGCTTTTCCGTTAGAAGGTGGAACTTTATTATAAAATTAAATGCTAAATTAAATTTTTTTCAACATAATTCTGACTGATGCAGGACTGAGTATCATAGAATCACAGAATGGTTTGGGACAGAAGGGACCTTTAAAAGTCACCCAGTCAAGCCCCTTCGCCATGGTCAAGGACACCTTTCATTAGGCCAGGTTGCTCCAAGTCCTGTCCAATATGCCCTTGGACACTTCCAGTGACAGGACAACAACAACTTCCATGTAAAATCTGTTCCAGTATCTCACCACCCTCAAAATGAATAATTTCTTCCTTAGGTCAAATCTAAATTTTCCTTTTTTAAGTTTAAAACCATTGCCACTTATCCTATTGTTAGAGGCCCTGGTAAAAAGTCCCTCCTGATCTTTTAAATCCTGATTAGGCATCAAAAGGCTGCTCTAAGGTGTCCTCAGAGCCTTCTCTTCCTCAGACTGAACAGCTCATTCTCTCAATCTTCACAGGAGAGGTGCTCCAGTCCTCAGAGCATCTTTGTAGACCTGCTCGAACAGGGCCATGTCTCTCTGCTGTTGGGGGCCCCAGAGCTGTACATACTGCTGCAGGTGGAATCCCACAAGAGCAGTTTATGTCCAATTTTCATCCACACCTACCCCCAGGTCCTTCTTGGCAGGGCTGCTCTCAATCCCCTCACCACCCAGTCTTTGCTGATGCTGGGGGCTGCCCCCACTCTGACACTGAACCTTGCCCTGGCCATGTGGAACCTGATGAGTTTATCCTGGGATCAATTCTTAGACTGTGGAATGAAAATGACTTGCTTCAGTCTTATAGTAGCCTACTAATTTATTTTTTTTAACTTGATAACAGATGTATCAATGCTTTTTTTACTGGTTTCTGCTCAAAGCCTGTTTCCCAAACAGAATTGTTCATTTCTAGAGCTATATGTAAGGCTACCATTAGAACATTATTTTCTTGAGAAATGCTATACTAAAGAAGCTTTTTCATGTGTAGACTTTTTATTGATGAGATTGAATCAATTTCAATGTGGGGCTTTTTTCAGTTCACTGACAAAGTCACCAACAGCATAGAAACAATAAGATTATTGCTTTTTGAGATCAATTAACTCAATTTATCAGTTTAGAGGTTGCTCAGACTTAGTAGGAGGTCACTTAAAGACAATCAAAAGAAAGAGCAGAAGAAACAGATTGGAGTCTGTTTTGGTTTTTTTTGTGCCAAAACCTCTTCCTGAGAGTTCTTTCCAAAGATGGCTTATGAAACAGGTTGCAATTCAAAAGGCAAGATGACAGCCCATGGGACTTGCTATAATACTCCAGTGATTAGGAAGAAATAGTTTGATCTCTTTCCTCTGCCTGAATCAAGTAAATACTGTATTTCTTTCTATCAAACTGTTCACATTGCTCCTGCAATTGCAGCTGTTGTCAAAGAGAGCAAAACCAGCCTAAAACTGTGGCGCTACAGAGAGAAGGACATATAAATCATAATCTCAACTGTTTTGGTGCACACACCAGGACAGACCTGCCAGCACCTCTGTAAATACAGAGAATATTGGCTATGTGGCACTGAATTGACCATCTGGGATTGTCTGGGCTCCTCGGAAGTAAAAATTGTCATCCTCTGAGACCAAACTCATTCCCCAGTTGGAGCCAACCTCATCAGGAACACCAACAAATATCTCGGTGACTCCAAGTGCATTATTGCTGAGGTTGAAGTCTATTCAGTAGATATACAGACAATAAAAATAGGAAATCCTTAGCCATATATGTCGTTTTCGTGTTCAAAAATGACACAGACATTCCTACAGGGTGATTCCTCCCTTCCTAAAATATTTGATGTCAGATGACTTACCTTTTAGAGGTGCCTACACTTGAGATGAGAAATTACATTTAAAGTATGAAAGAGTAAAGCGTTTTCCTCTTTCTCAGCTGAAGCAAATGTATGTTTAAAACTCCCTTTCAGCAGAGAAAACCCACGCAATGAAACATGAGGCAGACACATGGCATGGCAAAAATGAGCACAAAAGCCTCTTCAGTCCAATTTATTATTGTTTGATGTTAGAACTAATAGAAAGATTCTCTTGTGATGTGACATGCCAGGGAAACTTCATAACAGACAATGCTGTCATCCTGGAACTCTGTGTTTGCTATTTCATCAGCAGATGGTGGTGATATTATTTCCAACGACACAGAAAAGAGACCAAAACTTCAGGAACTATGAATTTACAAACTGCAGACTTCACTATGTGTTCAGGTGCTTTTTTATCATTCTTCAAAAAGTGGGTTGTAATATTTCTGAAATATGCATTACAAGATTGTAGTGGAAATCTGCTGAATATTTCATTTTCAATCATCTGAAGTAGTAAAGTTACAAAAGAATGCCTTTAAGCTGAAAAATGTAGTTTTACAAGCAGAACAACCCATCTTGGGAAATGACCAATGCTTTTCTTCCACTTTTGTGTTTCCAAGTGGACACTTTTAGCAGCTGGCTCTGCAGTTTTTATTTTTTAATGTTCTATAAGATCCTGCTTGCTGAATAATTCTTCCAGTTGCTGGTCACATCATTTGAAGAGCATATATTTTACTGCTGAGTGGCAGAATAGGTTTTCTCAAAGAAATTCTGGCTGCAGACAACTTTGCTGTTACTTTGAAAGCATCTACAGAAGGTCAGGTATGCAACGGACTAATTTCAGGGCTGTTTAGAACTGAACAAACTGGCTGGTTGTGATATTTGGGAAGAACTCTTATCATGGCATTCAGGCCTGGATATAACTGAAATACAGTTTAATTTATCTAAGTTTCAGCCACTGCTGAGGGAAGAGGTTTAACAGCCTAACTCTGGAGTTGCCTCCCACCACTGACCACAGAGGGGAATTTAGGTGCTTGGTTTTGAATAGAAACTTCTAGAAACTTTCAGAAAAATGAAACCAGGTGCGATGCGTTGTGCACTAGATACAGAAATCACCAATGGAAAAATCACTTTGCCTTGGACTCAAAAGTACATTGTTCTGACCAAAAGGACACTGAACTAAGTGCTTTTTCTTGCTGGAGAACTGGTGACAGTGCAAGTGTTGGTGGAGACAAAGTATCATGATTAGAAAGGCTGGGAACCTTTGAGAAATCAGATGCAAAAAGAGAACAGTGATATTTTATGTCTCTTTTGTCTCACTCAGGCCCGATGCTGAGGCTGCTGACTTTTTACTGCAAGCAACTCAGAGATTCTCAGCCACAGTCTCTTGGGGTACATCCACCCCAGCACTTTCAGAGAAAGGTCCTAACAGATGGGAACTCCACAATTGTGGCAGCCAAATCCTAATAAAGACTTTAAAACTTATCCTCTCTCAAATTCAAATGAGCTTGTTGCCCAAATATTTTTTAAGCCTGAATTTTGGCAAATCCCAATAGTTTCATTGCCTATCTTTTGCTACTGTAGGCATTGCCTTTCGTAAAGAATTAAACTTCTTTTTTTTTTGTAAATCAACAATTCTAGGGCTTGATCCTCCATGAAGTACCATTTCAATGAGCTCAACGGTGTGATTATGTCCCATGCAAGAACTCACGTTCATGTTATTGGTTTCATACTGATTTCTTTTCATATTTAAACACATACCATTGGGCTTTATTAGAAGAAAAAGTGGACAAGGACTTTGCTGTGACATTCATTACCCTGTATGGTTCTGTAACATCCTGTATTTATCACCTCAAAACTGAGCACTCTTCCCATGCCTTCAAGAACTTCATCAGGCCTCTTTGGATCCCTTCCATTTGTGCTATTTATTTTCGAGGTGAGATAATGGAGAAGGGACGGTGCTATATAAGGCTGAGCCAGGAAAAACATGTGATGATATTATTATAGTTTCAAGTTTGGTTTCTAGACCTTCTCTAAATGTCTTTATGTTTTGTTTGTTCAGGTGCAGCTACACAAAGAGTTATCTGTGAAGACTACAAGGACTTTTTTCCATAATGATTTGAGGTGAACTCTAAGTAGGTTCCAGGGTATGTTTGCTACTGTATTGATGTTTGTTACCTTTTTCCCCACAGCTGAATGTTCATCTGCTGCTATTCTACACTTACCTTAAGTATATATAAAACCTCTATTTTAGTTCAACCATAAATTGTGTTCATTTAAGTAGAGAAAAACACGTGATCTGCAGAAAAGGAATGTGGATTAACATGAGGGCATCATTAGAAGTCAGCTCCCTCCACCAAACAGCACCAACTAAACCTAAATCTTAAATGACAAATGTTTTTCTAAAGGTTTTTTTGAAACTCCAGTCAAGAATGCTGCCATACTTTTGCACAGGCTTTCCTGGTGTTTAATCTCCATTAATATTAAGGCAGAAGCTGAAGCTCACTGGTACCTGTTTCAATGTAGGAGTAGGTATTTCTGTTGTTTTTCATAAAAAACAATCTGAGCATTTGAAGATTGCATTCCTTCAGTCTGTTCTTTTTCTTGAACAAGACAACTGTATTCCCTCAACCTCCCATCACAGAAAAAAAATATGGGAGTTGGTCACAGCAGCCCTGGTGATCATGAAAATTGTAATCAGTAAATTTATTAGATCTCTCCAAAAGATCTCACAGAGCTATCTGACTTTTGCTGACTCAGAAAGTTTCTGTGCTGTAGAAAATGTTCCAGCTTCATGCATAACACTGATAATTTATAGTCACACCACTTTAAAACAAACATACCTACAAATGTTAATGCCATAAGCAAGTAGAGAATAAGGTTTTTAAATGCATGTCATATTTGGGATATGCTCCTATAGTGGACTCACAAAGTTAAATTGCCTGATCCTGTTTCTTCCCTCGTTATTACAAAACATCAGATTTTGAGGGAGAAATTGCAATGCCTTAAAATCTAGGAACCTTCAAAACTTAGGGGATACCTGCAAATTCTGAGCTTATTCTGAGGAAGTCACAAATATAAGGGCTTAAAGCCACAAAAGTTTTGTCATTACATTTCTCAGTTTTCTGTAATTTGTGCTGTGAACAAAATTTCCTCAGTTTTAGAGGAAGTGAATGTTCTTGCTGTTTTGAAAACTCACTTGTGCAGCTGAATATTGAAACAGCAAAGAGCAACTGATAGGAAGAGAAAATATCTCCAGTCATTGCCTTCAGGATTTTGTTGCAGGCAAAGGAAAAGTTCCCTAAGTTTCTGAGGAAGTTAGAGAGAGCAATTTGATAAAAATAATTACCTGTATGAGATGATCACAGTAATAATCTGAAAGACACAGCAGTCTAGAAATGCCCTTTTGCCATTCAACGCTCCCAGTGCTTCTGCTGATTAAGGGTGACAGATCCATACTTATTTGCATTTACATAAGAAAATGCACACTGGCTTCCAGTAGCTCAATTACTAATCCAACCTTTATGCTTTTTTATGTCTCCTAATGACAGGAAAAGGCAAATATTCACACATGACATAGGATAGGAAATAAGGCTCTAATTGGTTTTATTCAGGCTGATTATGTTAAGCTAGAATGTTTTCTTATACACAAGGAAAAACTGAGCTTCAGAAAAGCTTCAACAGTGTGTTTAATAGTTTTAATGGTTACGTCATCTCAGTGTAGAGACTATCTTGCTTTGTCTGCTTATTAATTTAAAAGTACAAAAAAAAAAAAAAAAGGAAAATTATCCAAAGAAAGTAAAATCATCTTTATTTTCATGAGTAAAAATTTATTATCAGTGTGCTGGAATAAAGGCCAGCATCTTTCTGTTTAATCTTAGGCTATCCTTTGGCAGAGATGGGGAAATATAGAGAGAGAATATCTGAAATATAACTAACACTTGTGAATGAAGGGAAACTAAGGCTGCTTTCAGATGACCACACAACAGAAACTGTGGAATTCACACCATGAAAAAGAGTTGTACAGAATTATGTACTATTATATGAAATATCAGCGTGTGTTCTAGACAGAGACTTTGAATTTTCTGTGCTCTATAGTGGGAAACACTGAGAGAGAGGAAAAATTGTAGCTTCCCATGTATTATTATTGTCCTTTCCATTCATGTCGAAAATGTGGCTGATACTGTAAAGTAAGTTTACAGTAGTGTAAAGATTAAATATATGAGCTGTGTAAGTAAATGGGGCTGATACCTCCATTTCTACTTGAGGAAGGACCCCAGAAAACAATCCTATGTCTCAGTTCTCTCTGATGCTCACAGGCTTCTGTCCAGCATCAGGATTTAATACTTTGAGCTCATCCCTAGTTCAAACTCTGCCAGTGATAATTTGAGAGCTCAGCATATGCCCAGTCTCCTGAGATTAAAAACGAGCCCATGATTTCTTCTAAACTATTTATACACTCTTTGAGCAGGCAGAAAAGTTCATCCTAAGGATTTGGACCTCTTGGTGCACCTCTGCTCCATAGGGCAGGAGTTCCTGAAGAAAAGGATCCATTTTAGTGTAGTTTTGTAGAAAGGAATGAGCAAATCTTAAGCAGTTTCCTTCTGCTGCCATGAGGTGGGAGGAAATTTTCCCCAACAGGAACCTCCTGCCAGTGATGTTTATACTGGTGCTTCTTTTTCTTCACATTAAAGCCTTATCTAAGGGCTTCACCTGAGGTGAGAACCCCTGTGTAGAAACTGCACAAATAGAACAGATGAACAAAGCTCTCCTGCTGATAGAAACAGCAACACAGAAACACAGCTTCTGCATGGAATGAAATACACATTGGCCCGGGGTCATGATAATTTCAGACTTAGCTGTCACCTTCTATACGCCCTGAAAATTCACTCTTGCAAAGGAAAAATCTCTTCCCCAGCACCCTATAACTGAGATTTTATAAAAATAGCAGTACCATGACATTAACTTTACAGAGAGGAAACTGGAACAGAGAAAGATTTTTTAATTTGCCTGCAGAATGAGTGCATGGCACAGTAGCATAATACTGTTATTTATTATAGTAAATAAAACAGTACTAAGTGCATTCTCTGGCCCCATGGTAGGAAGCACAGAGAAGTTTAATAGTGGCTGAATTCTTTTCTCCCAGAGAGTGGGGTCCAAAACTGAACACAGAAATCAAGGTGCAGCTTCAGCAGTGCCCAGCACAGGGGGACAATCCCTGCCCTGGTCCTGCAGCCACACTATTGCTGATACAGGCCAGGTGCCATTGGCCTTCTTGGCCACCTGGACACACCTTGGCTCATGTTCAGCCACTGTCACCAGCACCCCCAGGTCCTTTTCTGTCATGCAGCTGCTCCAGCCACTCAGCCCATGGCCTGGAGCTCTACAGGGCATTGTTGTGGCTGAAGTGCTGGACCTGGCGCTTGGCCTTGATGAACCTCAGACCATGGGTCTTGGTCCATCCATCCAGCCTGTCCAGATCCCCTGAAGAGCCTTCCTGCCCTCCAGCAGATCACCACTCCCACCCAGCTTGGTGTCATCTCCAAACTGACTGAGGGTGCCCTCAATCCCCTCATCCAGATCATTAATAAAGAGATTAAACAGAACTGGCCCCAGAACTGTTCCCCTGGACAACACCAGCTGTGACACTCCACCAGCTGGATGTGGCTCCATTCCCCACTGCTCCCCAGGCCTGGCCATCCAGCCAGTTTTTCACTCAGCAAACAGTGAACTCATCCAAGCCACGAGCAGCCAGTTTCTCCAGGAGAGCACTGTGGGAAATGATGTCAAAGGTTTTCCTAAAATCCAGGTAGACAACATTCACAGCCTTTCCCTCCCTTCACCAGGTGAGGCACCCTGTCACAGAAGATCAGGGTGGCCAGCAGGATCTTCCTGTCCCAAGCCCACTCTGGCTAAGCTTGTCCCGTACGTGCTGTGTGATGGCACTTAAGGTGATCTGCTCTATGACCTTCCCTGGGAACAGCCTTCAAGATTTCCCTCTTGAAGAATGTCCAGCCTTCCTGGACTCCTTTGCCCTTCAGGACTGCCTTCCCAAGGACTCTTCCTCCCAAGGGATTCTCTCAACCAATCTTCTAAACAGGCCAAATGCTGCCCTCTGGAAGTCTGAGGCAGAAGTTCTGCTGACAGCCCTCCTTATTTCTCCAGAAACCCCAAACTCTTATAATTTTGTGATCGCTGTGCCCCAAGAGGGCCTCTGGCCATCATATCACCCACAAGTCCTTATAAGTTGAAAACAGCAGCTCCAGCAAGTTCCACACACTCGAGGAACCTCCCAGACTGTTTCCTCTCTGCTGGATTGCATTTCCAGCAGACATCTGGAGTTGGAGTTCCCCTTGGGAACAAGAAAATGTTTAGGAGACATCCTAGACATGTCCTCTCCATTTTTTATCCAGTATCATGTTGTACTGCCAGACTATGAAAATTTAATTTGAATCGCAACTCTCATTTATTCAAATTTCTTGTCTGAGGAATGTAACAAATCTTGGAAGGGGTACTTGGACATTCAAACCCCACAGTACTGCCACGAAGTCTTAGCTGACAAAACATGAAGCTAATGAATTGATTAATGCTGCTATCAGAGTGGGCTTACCCTTAGAAAATTCAACATATCAGGGCACTAATTTTATGCCTTCTCTGCTAAATGAGGTGTGCAAGCTGTTAAAAATTCCCCCATCACACAGTTTCGTATCAGCCAGGAACAGATGGGCTTGTAGAATACTTTAATCAAACACTTAAGCAGATGCTAAGAAAATTCATCAGCAGTGAACCAAAACATTGGGATAAATTGTTACCTTTTGTTTAGTTTGTCTATTGGGAGGTCTCTTAATCATCAATTGGTTGTTCCCCATACCTTTCCAAAAATACTCAAGAGGCAGACGCACTGAATTTGTGTTTTTTGCAAATTATCCGACATTTGGCAGCATCACATTTTCACCCAGATAACATCCTTCATAATTATATTGTTCAAACATGTAAATCAAGGCCCCAATCCTGCAGATAGATTGACACAACTGGAAGGATATAACATGTACATGAATGACAGCAATAGTTCCAAACTGGCAATCTTTGTGAAATATTGAGGCTGTAGAAGGGTGAAGCTGAAGGATTCTCAAAATGAAAGCAGTGACATTGAGACAAAGGTAATTATTAGTCTGGTTTATGCTCCTCACAATCAACAACAGATTCCCAGTGAAAATTTAGAGTAGTGTTAGGACAGGGAACACAGAGTTTTGCACTTATTGCTGTAGCATGTGTGTTCATTTCCCAGATCTGAAAATTTCTCAGCAGATCTGGGATAAGTCATTCATGGCTAACAGACAACAAAACATTTTTATGTTCAAGGTTGCTAGTTTAGGGTTTGGCATATGGGACTGAACAGACCTCAGAGCAGCACACTCAGACTGCTTCTGGGCCTGGAAACATAAAGTTTAATGACAATATTTTTGGTGGCTCAGGTTCTTTCTCACGCTGCTGGGTAGTAGAATGTCATCCCATTGAGCTACAATATCAAGTAGAGAAATAGTCCTACAGTATTTTGGATGACTAACAAGACATGAAATATAGCTAAATCCTTCAATTCAGCTATTTAATTTTCAGTAATACACTGTATTTTACTACTCAGGAAGCTACCCAGCCTGTGTGAGAAAGTTTAGCTGATGATTAAAATGTCTGTAGAAATACCAATGAAACAGTGTCAAGGAAAAACATATATATATATATACACACACATATGGTCTTTAAGAGCCCCAGTTCTGTCGAAAATTATGGAAATGTAAAAAAACTGTAAAATTTGGCTCTGTGAATTCTCCAAGAATATACCAAGTTAGATTAATGTGATGTATAGTTCAAATTATTCTTTGCCTACCAAAGGTTGTTGGCAAAGCTCATAAAAACGTTGGTCACCATCAAAATACCACAAGGATATTTTGTGACTATAAGAAGAAAATTTGTTCTATATTGCTCCAGGCCAAACCTTTCAATTTTGACTCCCCACCCAAAGAGAAACCCTGCCAACTTTTTTCTTTTACAAACATCACTTTTTTTTTTTTNTTTTTTTTTTTTTAAATATTTTTTTTTTTTTTTTTTTTTTTTTTTTTTGTTAGAATTTATATCTAATTAAGTTTAGTTCCGGAATGTTGTAGAGAAATTAGAAGAAATGAGAAGTTCCTCTCGGTTTTATTGTGGCAAAATGTTGCAAGAGACAGGGAAGGAAATGGAGGAGAAGAAGGAGGAATAACTGCTCATTCAGCAAATACTCATCAATGATTCACGGATACTTAGGGTTACCATGAAATTTTTGGCACACAGCTAAAAATAAATGGAAACTAAAAGCAAAGCAAGTGCCATGTAAGAGCAGGTCATCAGGATGATAAATCTGAAGCCAAGTTTTGAAAGGATATTTGGCACTTTTCAAGGTACATGGGTAATGAAAGAGTGAAAAAAAAAATTCTAGATACCTTTCAGAAAATGTAAAACCCAACATCTTTCAGATTCAACTATTTTCTTCCCCTCCTATTTCTTAATTCTGTGAAAAAAAAAATGTTATATTGAGAATATCTATTTTGTCTCACTCATTTTTCTGTATGTTTCCTAGCTTGAGATTTTCCTGTCCTCAGTATTTTCTGATACTAAATATTTAACTTACTTTAAAAGATCACAGGAGTTGTTTCTGTTTTCATTCTCTCCTTGCTTCATTCTATTATTTAATGTTATGTGGTTAAATAGAATTCTTTTTTTTTGGGGGGGGGGGGGGGTTGATAGTTGAGAAGAAAAAATGGTAGGGGGAAAAAAAGAAACAAAAAAACTTGTATGTAACAGAATTGTGTCTACCTCAAACGGGTTGCATAAGAATGTGTGATAAATACTATCTTTGTTTCTTACTAAGGAAATAAAATCACTCTCAGAGGATTTTGAGCAGCCCTACATCCTGCTGTGAAGAGGTTAGTGCAGCTATTGGTGGTGCAGCCCAGAGAAAAGCTCTTTGCAACTCACTGCTGCTTTGAGCTGGGTAATATTCTGTTCGAGCAGCAGCTCCACAGCCTGATTCAGTCCTCTCTGAGCTAGGAGGAGTCTGCTGTGCCTCTCCATTTCTCCAGAGACAATGTGAAAATGGATCTTGGATCTGTTGTGCAACCTCTCTTCTGCAATGTCCAGGGGAACTGGCTGTAAAAATGGCTGTGCTCAGTCTGTCCCTTCTCCTAGCTGCATGAATTGGAAAATTTTAAAGAAACATGGTAAAGAATGATCTTTCACCAGATAAATTTAGTCCTTTCAACTATGTGCAAATCGCTTGTCACGATAGGTCAATTATTTGCAATTATTTGGCTGCAATGATTTAGCTTCACTAAATCTTGACCATGCAGAAGAACAATGACTTCACTGTCTTTCTGCCATCAGAATTGTTTTCTTAGTCCTGGGTGTTATCCTTTTCTTTCGTCCCTTTTATGCAAAACTATCCTTGCATGAAAGTTTCTGTATGAGGAACCCTGTCCACCAACATTAAAATGACAAAGAACTAAAAGCACAGGAGATATCCTTTTCATAACAGTGCTCATTCCAACACAGGGAATGAGAAATGAGACCTAACCTGAACTTCCTGGCAGCTTCCCAAACTCTCCATCACCCAGGGCTAACCCAGCTAATTCCACATGGCACAAGTTAGGGCACAGGATAATAAGTAGTTGTAGATCCATCCATCCATCCATCCATCCATCTCAGTCTCACTGCATTCTTATGTTGTGATTGGATCATGAAGGAGGCAGAGGACATCCTTCATACGTCTTTTGGGAGAGGTCAGATGTGTTGCCTGACTGAAAGCTGGAGATGGAAACCAGGCAAGTTCAATCCAGAAGTTATTTGTACTCCTGAACAGTGAAGAAAAATAACCACAATGAGCACAACTTACCTCAGGATCAGGATAGCTTCTCTATTGTCCATCTTTGTCACACAAGTGATTTTGCAAATTAAATTCTAGAAACTGTTGTTAAAAGACAGTTTTTTAATTAGCTACAGGGAGTTCTCTGGCCAATGTTATGCAGCAGCTGAGAGGATGAATTATTACAAGAGTCCCTTATAAAACCCTGGTCAGTTCATCCAGGAAATAGCAGTCATCAGATGTACTGAAAAGGTTGGATTTGTAGGTAAGTCAAGCCACACATTTGTTTTTTAAATTTTTGTCCTGTTTACCTCTTTCCTCCTTCTATGTGTGAATGCTGTGATCAGCAGAGCTCAGTTTATTACTCTTCTCCATGCCATATTCCTATTTACCTAAGAGGCTCTTGCCTTCCTGCTGGATAATCCAGTTGGCCTTCTCAGGCATCCTACTCTCACAATGGTAAGCTTTTAAAATACGCAACTCAGCAAGCAAAGGAAAAAAACAGAAAAAACCCTGAAGTACTTGACCCCTTGCTTTAATTGCACAGCAGAGGTTTTAATTTTAAATTCCCAGAAAAGTTATCTTTGCTGTTTAGCTTAAGTGTTGCTTCCAGATTAATATCTAATTTAAGACCAGCTATCATTTTCACTTTGTCGAAATTTTTTTCATAATAACAGCCTTCAAAGTAGCTAAAAATATCCTTGTGATACAGCACAATAAATGTTTGCAGATATGAATCCCATTATAGTTTATGGTGATTAAAACATGAAATAGGAGTTGGTATTTGGTCTTTGAGAGTTTTGCTGTAAATTGAAGCAGACAGACAGAACAGCAAATAATTATATTTATGTCCTTTTTACCTCAGGGCTTCAAAGTGTGGTGGGGATAACTACCACTTTTTCAAAAAGATACTTTGAAGATATCAGATATTAGGTTTTCCTCCTCCTTACTCTGTGTTTCATTTATTCTGACCAACACACTAGCAAAGAAGGGGCTGAGATAGTTGGCAGATGCTGATGTGTTTTGAAGAGAAAACATGAGGGCATCTTTCACAGATTATCTATTTTTTTTTGCCCTTCAGCAGCATAAACACAAAACCATTAAATGCATTTTTTAAATTACAAAGACTGCAACATGCACTAGACTCTTATAAATCAGATTTCTTGGTTTATCTCTTGATCTTGTTTGTTTGATTCGTTGCTGTTTTGGTTTGTTAGGGTTTTGATATTTTTAGTTTGGTTGTTGGTTGGGGGTTTTTTGGTTGGTTGGTGGTTTGTTTTTGTTTTTTGGGGGGTTTTTAAGGAAAAAAAATCCATATGCATACCTCAAAGAAGAACCCAAAGGGTCTGTGCCAGCTGTGACCTCCAGAGAGCCCTAAGCACACCCCTCAATCTGCATCTGCTCCAGGCTATAACCAGCTATAAAACACACTATACAAGGAAGATCTTTCTCTCACTAAGCCATTCTTAAACACTCCCACAGAAGCCTAATCAAAAGCTAACACAGCTTTCTTCCATAAATGTTCTGAGATATGAAGTGATTTCATTATTCATCTATGCAACTTTTACTTTGTATTGAGATGGAGTAGAAAACCTTGCACAGACAGACAATTAAATGTGATTATCCTAAAATTTTTGATTAGTGACTGTGGAAATTTATGTCTTGGTTAAGAGGCCCAGTTTGAACATATATTTGGTATTCAGTGGAACAAACCGTAATTTCAAGCAGAAGGCTGCAGTTGTTTCACCAGGTAGATGTGGCTGAACTTGTCTGTGCTTTTCCACAGTGTAGTGATAAGTGGATATGGGCTTTATAGGGAGGAATTAAAAAAAAAATATACAAAATGAAACCCTTTTACAGCTGCACAGTCACCACATGAAGCAGCTTCTTGTGCTGAGGGCTCCATGCCGTGAATCCAACTCACTGGAAGATGGTGGGAGTTTTCCAGGCACTGCCAGACAGCGTTGGCGTGGCCCTAAAAACCCCACACTTGTGGTGCTTAAAAATACTTTGAACAAGGAGAGGATTATGGCAAGAGCTTTTTTAGGCTCAGTCCAACCAACTCAAGCTGTGATAAGGGAGTCTGTTATTTTCCTCATCCAAATGCATGTGCTCAGGGTAAAGAGAGAGACACACACAACCGTGGAATGGCAAAGTAGGAGAGTTTTAATTCTCCGTGAGAAGCTTCACAGTGTCTCACAGAAAGCTCTTACCTATTTTTTTTTACTTTCCACCTATTTTTATTGTTATATAAAACTGACACCAACATTTTAATACAAAGTTCAAACATAAAGTTATTGACCATTTAAATATAAATATGTTAAACCAAAGAGGATGAGCTTAAATAGTTTTTTGGGTTTTTTTTAGATGAGGCCAACATGAATTTGAAGTAATTTATAAAAATGCAGAATTTCTTTAAAAAATATATTATAATCAAAAATTTCAATCTCAATGAAATTTCTTTTTCCAAAAGACAACTGCAGTTGTTGCTACCAGGTCATATCTTCTCCTGTACAAAAACCCCATGAAATTTTAGTGTGGGAGTGTGCCAGATGTTTTGGTAAGGCAGATTCACTCCATTCCCATAGTAACAACTGATTTGTATTATAAATTAATTAGTTGAAGTCTGAGATGCATTGAGTGATTTTAGGATGCATCACTGTGGTTCTCTGTGCTATCAGATCCATTGTAGAAAAGGCTGTGTGTAGGCAGATAAATCAAGGAAAAAGTAGAGTTTTTGTTATAAATCTCATAAACGTCTGCCATTTACCATTTCATTGACATGTTGAAGGGAATATCACCAAAAACTCAGTTTAACAATATTTCAGTATATGTTGCTGGCTCATTCACACCCTGCCATGTTCAACACTGCGGTTTTAGAAATTCAGGATGCCAGAGGCAGATTAACAAACTCCATGTTGAACCTATACACCCTTGTTTATTGGCTCACGAACAAAAGCTTATTATTAAACTCAGAACTAGCGTCATTGCCAAAAGTGAATAATCTGAGATGGAGAAGACAAAGAATTCTGAAAGTTAGAATTCCTATGGCAACACTGACTTGGACAACCTGCCACAAAAATGAATAGTTTCTCCATTCCTTTATGGTCAGAGGTGCAGGAAGGGAGAATGCCGCTGGAATAAACATGGTCAAACACCCACAGACCATGTGATCAAATATGCTTTGATATCACACACAAGCCTGTCAAGCCCAGGTTTTAGAGCATGTTCTGAAAAGATGTGAATAAGAAGCACACATTTAAGTACTAATGGACAGATTCTGTGCATTATCCTCTCACAAAGTATAGATCAGTTTATACACACACACAACACCCAGCTTATACATTTACTTACCATCCAATTCCTACACTGTTTTAATTTTATTTTAAGTTAAGAGATTCTTTTGCAATCAGATACAGAGTTTGTTCTGTTCTTTTAATCTCATTTACTTCATTTCTCAGGAGGATTTTTTTCTGGAAATCAACACTGAGAAAGTATTTGAGCAGGATTTACCTGCATGTAATTAATTACTTCCTGTATGCGAGGTGTGTTGCAGTGTAAACCAAGAAAAAAAGCCTCTTTACCAGGTATTTTAATCAAAACCTTGCAGCACTGATGTATCTCCAGCAGGAAAACTGTCTTCATGATCCCAAAGTTCTGCTAAGGTTCTTAGAGAGAAGTCAGTATGCACAGCATAAGACAGGCATGGAAATATTTACCAAGTGTCATAAAAAGCATCTGAATGCCAAATATTTTACAACTGTAATTTTGAGGCACACTGTGTAAGTCTTGTCACCTGTACACCTTTGCTTAAATCTTCTCTCAGGATTTTCTCAGTGCAGGTAACCAAGACTGTTCCAGAATTTTAATTTTAAAACATTTTCCATTCAAATTGTGTGGTTCTTGCCAAAGATCTGAAAACATGTGAGATCTGAAAACCTGCTCATCTGCCAGCATGCTTTTGTATCCCAGGATGCTCTAATTCTACAAAATTTTGGGAATACTTTGACCTTGAAATTTAAGATGAAACCTCACAGCCCATGTTAGAAGATCTTGATATCAAGCCACGGATGTGATACTTAGTTCACACAAGCTTTACCTGTTTTAACTGACCCGTTATGATGTACCTCCAAATCTTAATATTGTAACATCCCTTTTCCATAGGCACCTTTGCTCCCAGAGCCAGTATTCTGCACTTAAACTGTTCAAACAGCAGGACCTTGTGTCCCAGTAGAAAATCATCTCTGCAGTATTTTATCACAATTCTTTGAGACTAGTGAAAAACTGTAATCCAACAGGAAAATGAGTTGTGAAGCACCATACCTGGGATTGTTATACCTTCTCCAAAGGATTATTTCTGCAGGATTAAACTAAGGCTACTGAAGTACAGCAGTACTGAAAGTTGACTTCTATCAGCTGAGGACCTGGCTCTTTTCCCTGAAGTTTTCCCTCTCCTTCCCAGAAGTGTCAGCTGAAATCAGATGATAGCTCCAAGAGCACCATTGACTTGTCAGCTGATAAGCAACAGCCCAGCACTGTAACTCCTGCCAGTGGCTGCCGAGAAGAACAACTTAGGTTTTCTTTCATTTTAGTAAGTCCTGAAATCTATGGGCAGCTGACCTTTAATGTCTATGAAAATTGTCCTTGGATGTGTGGATGAGCTACATTTACCCCCTTGGTATGCCTGGGTGAGAGAGAGCCAATCAGTTTAAGGGCAAACTAACCTTCCTTCACTGCTTCTCTGATATGGCCCTTGGGGTCTCTTCTAGAGCAGATCTCATGGCATTTTCCAGGAAGGAGGAAAATATTTTTTTTTGTAAATGTTCCACTTGTAAAATTGTAAAATTTTACAAGTGGAGTCCATTTGAGAGTGTCCTCAGAACTGCATGCATATTATATCAACCCATTTTTTGCAGAAAGGCAGAGATTCCTTTCTTGATGGGCCACAAACATCATCCTGACACGAGCAGACAGGATTTGTGGACAGCTGGAACTCAACCAGTTTGAACTGCATATAGAGACAGGTTTGGATAGACAGGGCTTTAAAGTTGTTCTCAGAACCAGCCTACACCAAATGCACTGCTTCCAAAACATCACTTCAGGCAAGAAAGGTAAATTATATACCTGTTTTCAAATGTCTTTCTTGCATAGAAGAGTCCATTTCCCTTTCTTTAAAGGATTACAGTCTGAAATGCAAAGTTTAAAGAAACAATCCTTAAAAACACCACATGGTTTATAATTTAGCTTGAGAGAATCGACACATGAAATACAAAACGAGGCAGAAAGCATGTCCTTCTTGGTGAGACAAGTGGTTTTAAGAAATGCAAATAAACAGTTTCAAAGCTTTTTATTGTCTGAAGTGTCTTTTAGACTGTTGAAATGGTAAAAGCTCCTACCACTCCTTGAAATATTTGCGGTACTAAGGCTTAGATACAGAGATCACATTAGATATACAGATCTAGATACCTTACTCTTCCAACAGTGTCAGATCTTGAAACAACTTTTGCCTTTAATATGCTAATATTCTTCAGCAACACAAGCACAGATATAATCCCACTTTCCTTTCCATCTCTCCTCTCTTCCTGTGCTTTACTGGCTTCATGCATTTTGGGAGGAGAACCTAATACTAATAATCATCTCAAAGAAAATCTGCTACAGCCACTTCCAGCTGGTGCAGAGGTAGTTTGAGGTACAATGTGTGGCTTCAAAAGCAATCCTATATTGTAGGACAAGACCTTTTAGAGAGACCTGTAAGCCCAGCTTTGGAATTGACCTGCAATGTCATTTAGCTTCTCAGTACCTCTCCAAGTCCTTGTAGAAATACAAGGATGATCAAAGGTACAAGATGGTATCAGCATGAGTGTATAATAGACTAGCTCTTTTCAGCCTGGAAAAAAAGGATGAGTGAAGAAGTACATGACAGATGCCATCAGTGGCACATAAAAGATAAAAAGATAACAAGTCATTCATTGTCTCATTCAATGGAATGAAATATAGAGCAGGCAGATCCAAAATAAGCCTGCATTTTCAAAGTGGAGAGTTAAAAGAGCACTCCTTGCCACAGGCAGTTGTGCATCAAACTTTTAGAAGTATTGAAAAGGCAACTGATGAAGTTGAAGATATTAATAAAATAAATAATTCACTGTGGGCTGTTAAGTAAAGGCACTTCTGCTGGTTAGAGGGATTTGGAAGAGAAATTTCATCAAGATGGGAGAAAACACTTCAGAAAAGAATCATAGCTGAGTTCTCCCACTCCTGTACTTTATTCCACTTACCAAGTATTGGTCACGTTCTGTGACAGAATACAAGGCCAGATGCACATTTCCCCTGGTGCACTACAGCCATTCCCTTAGTGTGACTGTGTGGAAAAGTACCCCCATCCTGTCTGGAAAATATAACCATATTTTCATGTCAGGAATAGACTTTTCTGAATGCTTTACAAACTTATTTGAAATGTTAAATAGTACTAAAGCTTACACATTGATGAAGAAGTACACACTCATTTTCCCATCTTGTCCTTGTGTAGATTCTGTACGAAACAACCTGACCAGACCCTTTGTACAGTTGAAACAAGACTGTTCAGGACCTGGAAATATGGTCTCTTAATCCAGGGAAGAGATGATTTCAAAAATCTTGGTGATAGCCTTGTAAACTGGTTAACAGTTTATTTTCTATATTAATGATATGCAATTCCTAATCCCAGAGGATGGCAGAACCAACATTAACCTCCTGATTTCTGCCTTTAAACCAGAGAGGTGTTTGCAATGTACCAGAGACCCCCAACAAAGGGATCCACCAGATGTTACCATAACATTTAACAGGTTTGTTCTCACACACTACTGGCACCACTCAGCAACTAGAACAGCAGGCCGAGGGAACACTTTTGGTTCTGTCACTCATTCTTACTTTAAAAAAGTTGCAAAAGAACTCCCAAAACAAGATTGAAGAGGTATGATGCTGAAAACTGAAAGCACAGAAGGAAACACTGTCCCTACTTACCCCAGTGTGTCACTATTTTCAAAAGAGACAAAATATGCTTGGAAATTCAATTAGAATTTGCTAACATTAAACAGAGTTACAGTTAACTGAGATCAAGTAAATCTCATTTCTTAGAGAAAAGAACACAAGATCTTGTATTTCTCCTTTATCAATATCAAGAACTTTTTAGATCTACCTCAGGACTGTCAAAATTTTGTGAGGTGAAAAGTATAGGGCAATACCAGTACCTATTGCTCCTTTTTGCTGGTTTTTGAGTGGTTTTTTCCCCAGTTCTCTAAGAGTCTTTATCTAGAGTAAGTCAATATTGGGTTAGATTACACATAAGTAATTTTAAAATAAAATTTCTTATTAAATATTTTTTTTTTTCTTCATATTTCCTGCCCCGGCAACTGTTTATGTTATTTGGTTTCCTGCAGGGTGGGTGGAATTTGAATAATGGCTAAATGGGAGGCACAGTCACTGCACAGTAATATGTTTTTTCTTGTGAATGTAAGTTAAATGACTATCACCTCTATCATACATAAACTCTGCTGGCAGAGCCATTGCTCAGTGATGGAACTGAACGTCTTTTAAGTGTTTAATCTTTAAAATAAGTTCTTCAGCATTCAAAATACATAACTGGTAAAATTGTACTCACCTTGTAAATAAAATTAGGTCACAAGTCTCTTATGTCTTAAGAAGTCCTCTACTTATATAGTAACTCTTCACAGACTAGATTTATCCTGCTGTAAAAAGGGTACCAGGACACTGGAAACTTTAGCTCAAGGATTCTGTCTTTACAGAACTCAACAGTGCTGATACCAACCTTAATATGTCTCATTGTTATGTGGCAATGTCAGAGGAAAATCTCCCCAAATGGCAAAAAAATCTTTCATGTATCTCATTTTTTCAATGGAGGACAGTTTTCATACAGGTGTCCAACTACAGAAAGTGCTAACAAATTATTTAACAAATTGCTGTGAATGTGCATCTGAGGAGCTCTCAATGTCACATACTCAGAACCTGAACCAGTAAGTGATAAAATTTTTTGACCTAATAGAGAAGCATTAGTTGAATTTCCATGTGCCAAACTGCACAGGACAATAAATCATCGTCAGGTACCCTTTGGCTTGAAGAATATCTTTAATTTATGAACTGTCCAGCTATCAACTCAAAGCCAGCTCTTCAGGCTCCCATAAGCTGGATATTGGAAATGATAGACCTGCTCTTTAAAAATGACTGTGTTTGTATGTACCTGACTTAAAGCACCTCAAAGAATTCTGATGAGAAGAAGGGAGCTTATTCTTCTCCATACCTTGCATTTTAAGAATAGAACTGGGGCCTGAATGGCTGCCTACAACATTTTTCAGCATTACAGTAATGACAGGAACTACCAGCATTGAACTTATCTGTGTTGCTATTATGAAGGCAAAAAACTTCAGAGTTCTTCTCTCTCAATTTTCCTACCATTTCTTCTCTTGCTCTTTTAATGAATCTTTATTTAATAGCTGAGGGGTGAGCAGAGCCTCATTCAAAGTTTAAGTTTCTGCATAAAAATACAGAAAAAAAGTCATATGACCAGTTCTGTGCTCCCTGACAAAAACCCAAAATAACAAATTTCAACCTAGTGTGTCCCTGGACAAAAACTTGATCTTTTCATGTTCCTACATTGTGCATGGACCAGTCTTATTAGTAGACAGGTATATTCTTGCATTACAGTTGAAGTGACAATTCCCTTAGCATTCAAAACAGATACTTATGGAATTAGCTGACAATAGAGTTCATGTTTATATGCGTAGGATGCATTTATTCTTTTAACTATGTCATGATCTACAACACCAGTTAATGTGAAAATTATGCATTTAGGTTTAACACTGTGTAAATGCCAGATAGGTGGAATGGAAAAGTCCATTTAGCTTTTTAAGTACAGCCTCCAAAGGCAGTTTAGAATTCTTAGTGAACAACTACATTATTAATAATTTTTCTGCTTTTATTATAGAAATGGTTAGAAAAAGCCATTTGGCACTTTGAACACAATGAGCAATTCCACCTGCTCTCCACTCTTTGCTTTTATTGCAAAAGGCTGTGCTTTTATTGCAAAGCTATTTACTACAAAATAGCCTTGCTATAACATCCTGTGTTAGTATCTTTGCTACAAATAACCAAGGATGTTCATGTCACTACATTAACCACCATTCTCTGACCCTGAAGGGTTGAAAGCCTTTCCAAGACGATACATTTTTTCTTTGTACTGAAATTATAAGTATAGTACTGCTTTGCAAGAAAGAAAAACATATTGCTCTGGGCTAACTTGCCTCATCATAGTATCCTAAAAAACACACCAGCCAAGCAGTCATACTCTTACTGTCCTGATCTTAAAAGATAACTGGTTATAGGAGTTTATCTATAGGAGAATTTTCAGACCATAGAGTTTACATAATTCTTATAACCAATTCTGTAAGCTGTAAAAGCACAAATGAATGAGCCAAGATGGCACATTCCCAGGTTTGGCAGCTGCTAATAAACCTGTGGGATTTCCATTATTCAGGTGAGTATGTGCACAGATAACCGTGATTGTGATGCAGCTCCTCTCGCTCATTAAAATCTGTGAGCAAAGGAAACAAAATGTCAGTGTCTAAACCAAAGCTTAAAATGGACATTGTGAGAATATTTCTGAAATAAAAATAAGCTACAGTAGAAGTGTCTATTGCAGGATTCATAGTAAAGAGGAGTCTACTGGACATGAGTGAAGTTGCAACATGAGTGAAAAGGGTTCTAGAAAGGAAAATGACCAAGTAAGGAGCATTCTGGCTGATGAACCACAGAGAAAAAAGAAGGACTGGGGGAAGCTAATCTGCCATCTGTGCCAGTCTCAGCCATTATGCCACCTGGTCAGCAGCAGAGTAAGATTGTTTTACTCTTACATTAGTCTTAGTTTGGTTATGCTGAATGTTTTTTGCATCAATGCATCAAAGTAATTTCATCTTGGTATTTCACCACTATTCCCTCTGATGAGCACATCCATTTAGGGACCCTACAATAATCCACTGCTGCCATCACCATTGGTTTTTCCTCTACCATTTACAGAAGTGTGTTTGGATCACTTAGGCAAAAATAGTGATTGTATAATCTAAGTGCTAGATTTCTCAGCTGGAGGGGAAAGTCCTGGGAACCCAGTCCTCTACCAGTGTGATTTACCTGATGATTACTTCATGGAACACGGATATTTATGAAAATAACCTCTCTAATAAAAATTTAAAAAAAAAAAACTTAACTGGTATCTTAACTTCCAAGTCATATGAATTTTAACTTCAATGCATGCAAATGTATTTTTTTCTTGCAATATTTCTTAAAAAAACCCTGCAGATCCCTGTTTGCATGCACATGTGCATGGTCATCCTCAAGACAAATAAAATATATTCAGTTGCATTTATTTATATATTTTATATAACCCCACAACTTTTATTTTCAGTTAATGGAGAGCAAATCCACATCTTTTTGCACTTATGCTAGTGCATAAAAAAAGTAGTTCCTACTTAGAATTCCAATTCCTAGAGATTTAAACAATTCTCTTCACAAATAACCTTGATTTCAAGGCAGTTGAATTCAACCTAGGATTATAAAACAGGCATTATTTATTTTAACTGTGACTGCTAAATGTGATTTAATCTGTTTATAAAGGAGGAATTCAATTTTATTTAACTTTTCTTAACAAAGATCCCTGTGCTGCAGAATGTTTTACCTTGAAATTGTAACCCTTGCCTCTTAAAAAGAATCCAGAGAGAGAAAAACTCTCCTCAGACATAACAGCAGTCATATATCATTTATTGTTGAGCTTTATAATCATATTTTCTAACCATTATTAATTTATAATTAAGAAGCAATGAGCAAAAATTATTGCAAGGTTTCATTTCTGCCCCAATTAACATTTTGGATTTTGCTTTGGGGTCTTCATTACAAGCAAGTTGTCAAACTAAATGATGTGGCAAGTTATCTATATTTAGCAACCTATAATTTTAGCTTGTGTTTTACTGGTTGAAAACACGAGCAACTGACATCACTGCAGAAAACAGGAAAGAAGAATGAACTAATATAAAAATCCCCAATAGCATGCATTAATCTTCTGTGACTAAAACCCTCTGCCTGGCCTTTCTTTGAAAAGGCAAAGATATCCAAACTGATTAAACCTAGAGGCAAGGCTCTTTTGCATATATCTTGCAGTAAAAAGCCCCAAACTGCCCCAAACTTTAGCATAAAATTTAGCTGTGATCAAATCCTTCCTAGATAGTCACGTACCAGCTTGGAATTCTTCCAATTTTATTCCTCAAAATCTGATCAACTTGGAGTCCAGTTTTCATAAATCAGAAGTGTACTTGCATTTACCTGATTTCATCAGATGTTTTTAAATTATTCTAGAAAACAGGGTTCTGTTTATACCACTGAATTCGGTGGAGCTTTGCTGTTGGAAATAAGCCATGGTACACGTCTGTTCTGAGTGGACTATGTCACACCAGGAGTACATTCTATTACTAATTCTAACATCAATTGGCAATTCATTAAGCTTAGCTTTGCCATCAATTAAGTTTAATTTTACCTAGGTATCCTCCAATGCAGTCAGAGGCATCATCTCTCAGTGCTTTAGGCCTCATTCCTACAACTTCCGAAGTACAAAAGGGCTCACAAATACACGGTGGGTAAAATGTAGGCAGAAACAATCGGAGCAACTTTGATGCCCAAGAAGCTCAAAAATCTGTGCAGAGGTTAAAAGCAGCTGTTTAGACCTGGAGAAGTCAATTCTAGTCTGATTCTTCCAAAGTCACTGCCAACTCCACTCTTACTTTTAACACCACAAATACTGAATTAAAGTCTTCATCTGCACTCAACATTTTCCCAAGCTGCTGAAAGGATTTACATGGTCACTGTAATTCCCATCACAATTTTCTGTCAGAACTAAAGCAATCTGGAATTTAGTTTGAAGCCTTATTTCTGAGAGCAGGGGCCATACTTTAGCCCAAGTGTTACACTTTAGTTATTTCAAAAAAGAAGAAATCATTCCATTTAAGATCCTAACAAGAATCAGAAATCTTCACTGGGTCGACAGCAGGACATAGCACTACTCAGTGTGGCTCGCTGAACACAAAAGTGTCTTCTTGCTATGAAGTGACTGACTAGCACAAAAAATGAATTCAAATTCTTACTGGTTGGGATATTTTAGACATGGAATCCGACTTCTCTGTCCATCTGGAGACGGAATATACCCACCCCTGATATCAAAGAATATTAGAAAAAAGCCACTGCTAAACATAGGATTAACATTGAAACTGTTTTTTCCATTATTACTTGCAGCTAGTATAAGTTGACAGACACATGGGAGATATCCAGTGTTTTTCCAAATACTAGTTTTAATACTTTGTAATAAAATTGTTTATGTGAGATCTTGGCATAATTGCTTGCAGATACAAATTAAGAAGTTATTTCCTAAACTGTGCAGAACTGAAATCCTATGGCATAAAAGTAGGAGTAAATAAATACTGCAATATATTTTGTAGAACATTTTAATGCACCGTGCATCCCATAAATCAGAAGAAATGCACTACTTCCCTTGCCTCCCTGGATTTACTCCTACAGAAGATAGGGTTACCTAAACTACAATCCTGTCCTGAACTTAATCCTTTGTATTTTATCTCTATAGGTCTCACCAAGTGTATGAAATAAGACACTGAATCTTACTGGGGATGATGGGGATAAAAAAAGCTTAAAAGCTAGAACTGGATAAAGCTAAATCAAGCCAATGAGCACCATAAAATCTGCTTGAAGTCAAAATGCATTTGCCAACTTTTTTGGCAGCTTAATATTCCAAGTATTCAAAGTTGGATCCTTAGAAATACGTAGAAAACGTCTCCTGCCCATAGTCAGATTTTTCAGAGAAAAGTTGTTTATTTTTTATTCAGGTAATATTTAACTCTCTTGTTCTACCTAGCTGCAGGTATCTGAGCATCTCTTCAGAAGAGGTTTGTGAGATTTCTGTGAGTATAATACTGTATTCCTGAGTGGCAGCTCCCGCAATGTTCCCATTGCCACCGAAGAGCCCCTTTCAAAAACCAAGTCTGGCTACTGAATGGTTGTGGATTTCTACTTAATAACAGACATTTTACAAAGCAACATAAAATTCTGGATAAATCAGACAAGAATTATTGTTTGCCCTTGAATCAAAGTGCCCTAACACAGCTTCTGTCCACATGCCCAAACTCTTTTTTCCTCAGAACTGTCAGAATAGAGATTCCTTCTCTTTCGAACCAGTAATGGTGCTGGGCAGTAACTCTAAGCTGCAATTCCATGCACTTAGTACTAAGTCACTCTAGGAAGCCTCTTTTAAGCTCAAGAATGAGGTGGTCATTCAATATTTCTGTCATAAAGATACTTCCAGACTCTTTCTGTAGATACAATGACCAAAAGAACAGTGCTGAAGGTCTCATCACAGGTCAAAAACTTCTAACAACAGAGCAATATCCAACCCATATCAACCAGCAGAGCTAAGCCCTACATACCTTATGTTTCCAGCTTTTGGACCATCAACTTGGCTGCTCACATACCTCAAGATAAGGAGAAATAAATGGTATATTGATTATCCAAGTGCTGTTCCTCAGGAGCAGAATATTTATACAAACTTCTCATAAAACATGATGTACTATCTTCAAAAGGAAGCTGCTTCCAAGACCAAATGCCAATTTAAAAGAGAACATAAAAATACTGAAATATCTATTGTCTGCTACTCAATAAAGCAAAAAGCAGCTAAAAAGCAGGTATAGTTTACCTACCCCGTGTTGCAGCCACGTGCTAGAACAGCAAGGAGATGCAAAGCTTCAGTTCCAACTTCCACTCAAAGCACTGGCAACCAAGATGGCTGGAAAATTGGGTTTTCTCATTTTTGTGGTTATGATTATGCCCAAATTAAGCTAATGCAAACAAAATAATTGCTGTGAACCAAGAAATAAAAAATCCTGTTTTTCTGGAAAAACAAACATAGCTTTCAGCATGTTTGAGCTCCAGTTTAGCACCCCAGAGCAGGTTTTGGAAGTGATCTGGATGTCCACACCACACTGCCCATCAGCTGGTGATTCACAACTGGCAAATGTTACAAAGAGTGATGAAAACTTTATTTATTTAAAACTTCAGAGGGGATAATGACATTGACCTTCAAGTTAGTCTAGAAAAAAAAAAAGTCAAAGATTAATCACTATATCTTAACTGACTTACTGATGTTGACAAATATGCTTCTAGAGCATAACATTATAATGAACCTCCTTCACTGTAATACAACCAAGAGAAGTATCTCCAAATATCATTTTACAGAGAAAATTATGACATACCACATATTCAAAAATGTCACATGCAAATTTAAGTTTCTTTTGGTTACCCAAACTAACAATTCAAATAAGTTATTTATGGTATTAAGCTTCATCTAAACTATGATTTTGTAGTTATTTAATGTTTCCTAATAAATACAGTAAACCAGGACAAAAAAAAAGGTTAATCAAATACCTTATCTTACACAGGTTATTTTACTCACATCATAAAAAAAAAAATCAAACAAATCACCATGAATTAAGCATTAGATGCACTTTTCCTTTTGATTATGCATCTGCTATCCAGCTTGATAAGACAAGAATCATCAGATACAAAGGCGTTAGGAGGAAAATAATTATAATTAAGTTTAACATAGCCAGAAGCCAACCCTTCATCACAGCACTGAAGAAATTTCATGTTAATGAGAAGGCACGTCTTCCAAACAGACAGTTTCACAGCTTTAGAAAATAAGAACTCCTTTTCCTTCTAGGCAAACAAACAACAATGACAAAGTAATTTTCCAAGTTCTGAGGTCCTGCCAGGACCTGCCTACAGCTGCTGTATCTGAATTACCAGATCACTTCTCTTGCTTTGGATTTCAGATTCAATCACTTGTAGGCACCACATTAAGAATCTTGTTATTCCAAATGGTAGTTGCCATTTCATTTTGCAGTTTTATTCTTATTTGGCTATTATTTAGGAGACAGCTGCAAATTAGGAGTAAATATATCATGCTACGGATTATTACTATGTGCCTCTGCTTGGTCCTTTGATGGTATAATTTATAAAAGCATATGTTGTTACCCAAACTGCATATGAAATTATCTTCATAACTTGGTTGTGGTTTTTTGTTTGGTGGGTTTTGCTTTTGTAGTTGTTCCTGTTTAGTTGGTTTTGGGGCTTGTTTTTTCTTTAGACTATAGACAAAAAGGATGCTATGGAAAAACATACCGAAAATTTGATAAAGTCAAGGTAAATAACATCCCAAAAACAACCCCAAAAAGCTTACCCACAGTTTACCCTTAAACCCACACTTCCCATTGGCAGTCACCTTCCTTTTGCTCATGTATCTGATTTTGACTTTCAAGAATATTTATCACATACTTTTGCAAAAAATTGAAGTTTAAGAGATTTATATCCATTTGTGTTCTTTTCTGACACCTCACTCTTTAACAAGGTGAGTACAACAACTGCCATTTTTCATTAAAACCCTCCTTATCTCCATCCGTTAGTTCCAAACCTTATTGAATACTGGGAAACACATTCACAGCCCTGAGAGATTTAAGTTTTACACAGGAGTGTCTTTCCCATTAAAAGATTTCCCTCAGAGTTGCTGTCCCTCCACCCAGCTGGTCTGCAGATGGACTGGGTAACATCGAGGTTAAAATTTCTTATTCACAGAATGGTTTGACCTTAAGGATCATTCCCTCCCAACCCTCTGCCATGGGCAGGGACATTTTCCACTATCCCAGGTCACTCAGAGCATCACCCAACCTGACCTCAGACACTTCCAGGGATTCACTGATGTTCAGTAATGCAGCCTCTTCTGACCAAAACCATCCTCATAAGAAATTTGTGGCCTGATAAAGAACAGCTGGACCTCAGTAAGCTGCTTTTTCTAAATACACAAAGAACTCAAGATATGAGACCACACTGCCAATTCTAGACAGGGAATACCTCTGCTGTTATTACTCACAAAAGTAGCTAATTGTTCTCTGGCAAAATTCAAGACTAAATAAGTAGGTGAGACTGTCCTAGTTAATTTTTCTTATCTTTTTTCATAACCCTGATAAACTGAATTCAGTGCAGCAGGAAATATCACATAGGCACCTATTAAAACCCCACATGTGAAAGAGATTAGATTTAGATAAATGAAGATTAAAGGAGATTTTGCAAATATAGATCTACTTTATATTTGGTAAGGAGGTTCAGATCATAAATATCCAGGCAACACAAAAATATCTCAGGATTATGAGAATACTGCTACCATTTTTCGTTATTGAAGTAAAAAAAAAAAATTCCATATCACAATAAATTACAACTTCCTGAATAACTACCATTGGAACGAAGGAAAAAGAAGAGGAAAAAAAGTAAATCTCATAAACTTCAAGAAGAGATTTAGGAAGCTAGATTTCTACACCTGACTTCTTTAGACAATCATCTTTGACCTTTTTCTACTAATAGAACAAGAATTTCTAATGAAATACGGACTTTTGGAAAGAAAATACTTACAGTAATACTCAAGCATTTTTACATATTATCTCTTTTCTTCTCCCCTCTGCTAGTATCCCTAAGTGCTCAAAAAAGCTCTATTGAGCTGCTCTGTATTATATAGGGACATCGACTTCTCCCACTTCCAGCAGGCTCTACTTGCTAATTAGCCCTTAATTAAAATGAGTTGCAGCTGGTTTGAGACACTCCCCTTTCCCCAACCTCACTGCCCTGTTTCTAATTTCAGAGCTAATAAAAATTCCCCCAGTCTGGTCTGGGTACTTTTCTTGAGAGAGTATATTCAGCATTTCTTTAGTGCTCTTTCCTCTTCCTCTCCTCTAAGTACATAATTTTAAGAATACATTCTGCTTCTTGTGTTGGTTTTTTTTTGTTGGTTGTTTGGGTTTTTTTTTCCCTGTGTTTATCTGCTGTTTAGGAAGTATTGTTGAAGTGAATTATATTTTATTTTTTTCTTTTTCCTAGCTTTGAAACTTGTTTCAGCTGTTGATGTGATGGGGCTTTAGGTTCGAATAGACTGAAAGCCTGACAATAAAAGCTTGCTAAGGGCCAGTGCAGATGTCTTACAAGCTTCCCAAATACTGCTGCCAACACATTTTAACTGAGGCTTGTGATGTCTGTTATTCCTGCCTTTCCACTCAATTGAATTAAATTCCTTTTGGATTTTGTGATGAGGACAAACATCCACAAAGGATGAAACCAAAGCTTGCAAACTTGATTTGACCTTCCCCGGATTTTCATGTGTCTGCAAGGATGAAAAGGCTGGGCAGCCTCTCCTCTGTCTGTAGGACTACGTGTCACCGTATTCCTGACTAAATATCACTGAACAAACCTCATTTCAGCTTCCTTGTTGTGTTCCTGACTCACCCTTCTGGAAGTTAATCTGATACAAGCCAAGAGACAGATTAGGCTCTCCAGGCAATTCTTTGAAATGGTTACTGTACCAGAGAAGTAGAGCTTTAAAGAAAAAAGTAATCCAGAAGAAAATATTGGGGAGAAAAAGAAGTATATGGTAATATTCACTGAGTTCTGAGAGCTCAACTTAAATTCATGGCTTGTTTATCCTCTTAAAAAATATATATATTTTCCACTTAAATATAGCCAATAACAGCTTTCAGTCCACTGAGCATGAGAGGCAAAAGAGGAAGAGGCAAAAAATGGTCACATTTTCTTATTCTCCCCAGAGGAGTAGATCTTAAGTGGTGAATAATATTGGGAGATCTTCTCTGCTTTTGCACTGGCAACAGGACTGTAACCACTCCACCTCTGGCCAACTCCATATACAGAAACTGCAGTTTACCTTTCTGCTATTTCCAGAAGTTCAGAAGGGTTTTATCTCAGTTCTTGAAACATCTGGATCCAGACTATATTTCTATCCATTTATTATATTTATTATCTGTCTTGTAACCATGCGTATGTTTCTCTCCCAGTCAAAAGTCAGAGGTTTGGGATTTGTTTCCCCCCTGCCCTTCACATGTGAACTGAAACTCAGAATAAATTATTAAATAGACTATTTTGGGGAAAAAAAATTGAAATATTTGGTGTCAAATTCAAATATTTGGTGTTAAAATTAATTTTTAGGATAAAAATGTCACTGCATAATTTCTGGGGGAATAAAAAGAAGAAAACTTCCTTCTGAAAATATAAGACTGCAATAAAAAAAATCCAGCTTTATTAAGCCCTGATAAATACTTGTTTCCCCATGTGTGTTTCCATCTATGAAACTCCTATGAGTTCAAAAAGTCAGAATAAAAATCCTAAATAATAAATCTTATTTTAAAAGGTGTTTGTAAAAAGAACCTAACTTTGAAAACTGGAGGTTGAGGGATGCCTTCAGACCAGGTTTAATTTATAGAAAATGTTTCATGAGGCAGCACCAAGTGTTTCTTTGTTTCCAATTAGCTTTCTTAAAAAATGCAATGCATTTTAACATTTGTCATGCAGAGAACATTTTTTGTCCGCTTTTAATGCTCAAAATGCCTGGTTTTACCCTTATTGGTGATCATCAGCTGTGGTGATTTACTGCTGTAATCTCCATACTTCACAAGATTCTACTTTGAGTCTGAAGCAAAAGTGCTTAAAGTTGCATCAAGAGGCAGTTTGGTGTTGCCAGTGGCTGTTCCAATGCAATTTCCCCCTATCAGGGTATCTTCAAAAGTTGTTAAAATTTAAAGTATCCTCACGAATGGAAATCCCAGATCCTCCTGTGACTGGGGACACTCCAGATGTTTCAAGCCCTATGAATCTGTGTGCTGACTTTTCTCTAGAATGCCTTTTTCTCCTTTTACGCCAGCTGATACTTGTGGTAAATTAACCGAGATGTTTTAACGATATCCTCTAAAGATACTCCTGTGAGATGACACTGAACCCTGGTGTGCAGCTGACAATACACAATCAAAGGCTGCCTGCACTCCCTGCCTCACATCCAAACATCCATCGGGCTGAGGAGTGTGCTCTGCTCCTTTTCCTTCACAGAGGCTTCTTCACAAACACATTCCAGAGAATGCCAGATCCTGCCTGGCTGCAGGGAAAAGTCTCACTGAAAGTTCAGCAGCCCGCGCTGAGCAAAGACTCTTCCTAGAAGTTAATCCTAAACTTTACAGTGTTAAAGGTAAATCTTCCATAGAAAGTTGACAGGTTTTTGACATGTTCTGTCTGTCTGAAGGAAATGATAGAAGTAAAAAGACGCATGAATTCAGCTCCTTATTGGAAACATGGAAGAATAACTTTGAATAGAAGAATTTTGTGCTTTTGAGAAGAAGCAGAACATGTAAGAAACAAATGTCTCATTCAGCAGATGATTAAGCTTCCGATTGTAAGGGAATGAAGAAAGATGTTACAATCAATGTTAGGATTTGCAGTGAATATACAGCTGAAATAAAAATGCATAATGGGAAAATAATGATATTTTTTCTTTTTTTCCCCCAGCATTCTGCTTTTCAGGCAGCGAGCTAGAAGACACAAGAAGATGTAAGACTGCTCTGCAGCTCCAATAAGTTTAGTCTCACGTTACTTTCCTATAAATGTCCCTGAAGGTAAAAGGTAGTGAGCAATCAGTTCAGAAAATTACCAGATTCTCTTTGTGTGGCCAGAGGGGGATAGTCGTTTAAAAGACAATGAGAAATACAAAGTGTAATGAGATCCTCTGCTCCTATTTTAGCCATACATGGGATGATAAAATACTAGTATAGTGTGAAGGAAATACAGAAAGAAAATCACTGTAAATATCCATGCAAAAAGTAGCTTGAGTGAGCTGAATTATGTTCAAGGTCATAAAATCCATGGAATGTCATTCTAAAATCCATGGAAAAAAAGAGGAAAACACTAATTTCTTTATGTGTAGGCAGCACAATTATTAATTTTTGTTTTTTACTTGGCATATCTTCTGTACTATTTTCATACATATAAAAAAAATAGAATTTAGAAATGAGTTAAAAGAACAATATTCTGTCTACAGGAAGTTGACATATTTCATTACAGAATTCTGAATACCTTTTTGATGGAAACCAGGATGTGTTTTGGCCTTGTTTATAGAGTGAAGTCAGTTATTAAGCAGTAAAAAAAAATAAATAAGAGAGAAACTCCTTGACATGTTGGACTGAAGTAGCAATTTATTTCTGAACAGTGTTGACATCGTGCAGTAATGTGATATCACCGGAAAGGCACCATGAGGTTTGAGGTTCAAATGCTTTCAGGTTTGTTCTCACCTCAGATTTGGGGATCAAAATGCATTTTACACATTAGATCTGAAGATGTGATTCAGCACATTTTCTTTAGAGGACAGGTGCAACACATTATGGGAAATACAGTTCGTTTTTCCAGTCACATGAATATGTGTCACACTCTTTAATTGACTCAGAGTAAAGTTTAATTGGCTCAGGGTAAAGTTTCAAGTGAGTTAAAAATGGTTCTGTTTTAATATTGTTTCAAACCAATATAAAATAAAAGTATAATATTCTAAATAGTCTATTTTCCAAAGACAGTATGGTGTAATCTTGAGGAAACAGAACGGACATGGCTGAACAATCTTTCTTACAGTGATGGGTGGGTTTATGTGGGGAAGTTTCCTTGCTTTTTCTTTTCCCAAGCTTTTCTTCTCTACCTATGTTCAATCCAAAATTATTCTGCCAAAAAGGTCTTTCTAAAACGTCTATTTCTCTGCTCAAACCAAGGCTGGTGTGCAACACAGCATTCGAATAAATCTTAGAAAAATTGTTCACGCTCCTGGAATCTGATAACTGTGTTCATTCCTTGTGTGCTCCTCAATGGTTGGTCAGTCTGCAGCAAATTGCCAGTTGAAAAACTGGAAATTGAAAGGTTTCCCTTTCTTAAAGACTGTCATTAGGCAAGACTCTTTAGTATTTTTTAGGCACTCGGATGTGCTCAGCTACTCATTTGGAGCCTGCTGTATTTCCAGGTACAGCACTTGTGTGCTTAACTACAGAGTTTAGATGGAAATCACCTGCCATTTGGTATAGAAAAGCTACTAAATTAGAAAATAATCCCTGATGATTGCTGAGTCGGGTCACCAGGAAAAAAATGTTGATTTCCCACTCGAAAAGATCAGAGGCAATATGATCAAGGTCAGGGTGATAACACTTGAAACTGTTTTTCCCTGTAATGAAAGTAAAGAACACGGGGAAAGATGGGAAGGACAGGTGAAGATGGTTGAAGTGGTGGCATTTAACAAATGGATGTCAGGCAGAAAACTGACATCTGTTTTCAAGCCCATTGGTATATTTATAACAAAAATGTTTAGATGCACCTAGAAAAAAAGTGAATTTCAAGAAGAGTTGGATTGATGGATCCTCTTTCATACCTCTTGACAGGATAATCAGGCTAAGAAAACAGTTAATCCCTAGAAAACAGTTAACCCCTAGGCATAGAGCACATCTGGAAAGATCACATCTGTACCAGAAACCAGATGTTGCAATAATCCTATTTAGATTGAGAAATCAAGAACAACAAAAGAAAGCGGGAGTAAAACACACAGAGTCATAATGGATGGAACAGTCAACTTGAAATACCGGGACACTTTTTACTTTCTGTTTTTATGAGGGCTAAAGGAATGATTATTCTAGAAATGTTTTAATTTCTGAAGCATTTTGGAGGGGGAAAAAAAAGATTGTTTGAACAGCTGGCTGCCAAAGCCATGGCTTGGAAAGTAGGTGCAGAATTGGCTTCACAAACAGCCAGAAGTTCTCCCCGTGATTAACCCCGGATCCATTGCAATTTTGTTGTGGTAGGAAGGAAAAAAGTCTAATATGAGCAATTCCATAAGGAAGGGAATAGGTTCCAGTGAAAGCACCTTGTATTGGAGGAGGAAAGATTCCTTCTTTTAGGAACTCTGCAAACACGACTGCAGCAAGTAATCTCATCTCTCAAATGCACTTATTTATCTCTTGTGATGTTTTGTTTCCCTTCTAATAAATATTTCAAAGCTCAGATTTGCAAAAGATTTTTTCCATCAGCTTTAATTATTAAATCAAGTAAGGTAAATGAGTAAAGGAGGAAAGATACATTTCATAGAGAATAATCTTCAAAGAAATTGCACATGGCCATTTTCTGACTACGTGGTTCTAATAAATACCTGAGTATTTATACTTTTTTATCCTTGAATTATGTATGCATCAGCTGCAGAGTCTATAAGCATAAAAAAAAAAATTACTTCCTGGAATGTTTATGACATGCCTAAAATATTAATAGTGACAGTAACTTAATTCAAATGAAAAATAAACATACTTACAGTAAGCTCTTTTTTTAATGATTCTGGACTGATTTAATTGAGATGTTGCAGTTATTGAGAAAAACATGACCCTTACATAATATTTGCTATACAGGACTTCTATACTATAAACTTTAAACTATATTTAAAATAACGACAATACTTTCATGTGCCACAGAAAGTATGAATCACTGCAAAACCTCAAGTGTACTTGAATGAAATTATATCCTTGTGTTTCGTATTACTTCATAATCTTGTTGGAATAACCAGATAAATAAGTAATAAACTACTGAGCTTGGTAAGCAGCACTAGCATGAAAAAAAATTAAAAAAAAAAAAAAAGTATATGTGTGCGTGTGTAAGTAAAAGATATGTGCCTATTCCAGGGATGTCCCATCCCTGGAACTGTTCAAGTGTTCAGGGCCGGGCTGGAAGGCGCTTTGAGCAATCTGGTCTAGTGAAAATTGTCCCTGCCCACGGCAGGGAGTTGGAGCTTGATGGTCTTTAAGGTCCCTTCCAAAACATTCTTTGATTCTGCTAGATAATTTTGAAGTGGATGTTGCAAATATTCTGTATTCTTTCTAAGATAGTATAAATACACTAAAAATTATATAGAATATCCTATAAATTATTTAAAATGTGTCATACATTTTCAACATAACTCGAACTTGAAGAAGAAGTAAAAATGCTGTAGGGCTGCAGCAGGGAGTAAAAATCACTATTGGTCTTTAGACATCTTCAGTCACTGCACAGGAAAGCAAAGTATATCCCCATCTTTTTATGGAGGATGTATGTATTGTTTAACAAATATTCAGGGGATTTTTACTTCAAATTGTAGGAAAAAAATTACATAGAAACAAGTAGGAAATGACCAGAAAGTTGCCATAAAAGTTTAAATGTATTAGAAAAGGATTCTGCAGATTCGGGTAAAAGTGGTTCATCCTTTTGAGTTTTAAACACGATCAGATGCGTAAACTAGCATTCAGAAAGTCCATAAACTGCTGATTGCAAAGAGAATGTCCCCAGAGAAGACTCTGCCTGCATAATGGCTGTTTCCTTTTTAATCCAGCTATCCTGTTGTCAAGCAGGGTGCTGGCATAGGAAAAAACTGTAGCCTTCTTAGTGTGACAATTCTTTGCTTGTTATTGGGAGAAAAAGACTTAAGTAACTCAGCATTTAATTATGTTTGTAAATGTGTCCCAGAGTTAAGGTTGAGCATACAATTAATTTATTTGCTGATTTTGTGGGTTCAGATTTTATTCTGCAAATTATTTATTGCAGAACTCTAAGAGGTTCTGGTGATCCCAGCACAGACAGTTCACAGGAGTGTACCCTTATTTTGCCCTGTTCCACCACCTCTGGCAGGTGAACTTTCAGATCTTTGAATTAAGAAATGGCTGCTTAAAACTTTGAGGTGAAGTGTGAAGAGCAGTAAGATCACATCCAATTAAAAAATAATTCCCCAACAATGTTAACTTACAGGTCACTCATCTTTTTAAGATGCCATAAATAATTTATTCATTACTAATTAGCTGCATCTACTTTACCATCATATCTCCAATTTAATGAGCAACATGAGAGCAGTATGGTAATTTAAAACTGTATCATTTGTCAAAAAGGAGTCAATTAAAGGGGTTCTCTTCAGGAGGCTCTAACAGAATTCAGGACAGGATTACATCAGAAACAAATTGAACTTTCTGTCCTGTGGGTATTTTTGAGAGTTCAAACTTCTTCTGTCCCAAACTGAAACAAATAGAGTGAATCTGTTTATTTGTAAGGGAGGCAGAGGCACGTCAGTTTGAATCAGTCACTCTGTATATCCTGATCGCTTATATTTCATGCTTATATTTCATCTCTACTCTTCAATGTGCTGTCAGGAGATTGGATTAGGAAGAACCTTTATTGTAGCAATTCTCAGGATGCTGGAAGAGAAAATTTGATTTATTTTCTGTTCTGAAAAGTTTCGAAGGGTAAAAGAAACTCCCCATGGTCCCATGATGTGGCTCCTGTTGGCCCAGGTACATGAACAGTGGAGAAAGATTTTTACCTCTTCTCCTAAACACCTGTGCAAAGCAGAAGCTCCCTTATTTTCCATATGAAAAGAGAGCTCCAGGGGTGTATTAGAAACTTAAACCTAGTTGAGTTGAGGAAAGGATTCATCTCACACGGTCTTAGTCAATTGGATTTGGTCAGAAGCATTGATATAGCAGGGATGTGGGCAGAGAGCTCACAGAGGGACCTCTGCAATTCAGGTTCTAAAACAAGGCAAGATGCCTGCTGCCACAAAATTTTGAGATATTAATCATAAATAATGTACCTCTCATTCCTTCAGGACAGCAGATATGACTGCAACCTCTTATCTAATTTATCAAGACTTCTTACAAATTTTGTACTTATTTACAAAATTAGGACCACAAGTTCTAGACACTGGGAATGTAGGGATTTTTTTAATCTAAATATCTAGGTATGCTCTTAAAAACAAAAAAATATACACCTTATCAGTTAAAACAGTTGACCATCTCACCAAGCCTTAGATTTCTAAAACAAAGCTCCTAATTTAAGGTGAAATATTTTCTACAGTCAGTAGTAAAAGAGGGACAACTCCAGAACCCAAACCAGTTTGTTTGGAAACCTAATTTAGGATTCCCACTGGAGAAAACCACCTTTCTGAAGACATCAAGCTTTGTACAAAACGTTTTATGGATGGGGAGAGAGAGCTGTTAACACGAGAGTCATTCTGCCCCATGTAAGCCAGAATGCAGGAGTAGGAAATGAGAGAGAGCACAAAGGTATTAAAAGATCATGGAGCACCACCTTGGCTTGTTTAATGGTTACTTTAAATGTTCATGGCTATTTAAATTGGATTAGCTTTAAATCTCAAATGGTCTGCCTGAAAAAACAATCCTCTCATCTTTGATGGAAGGATAAATCTAGAGAATTTAGAGTGCCAGGGGTAAGCCTAGAAGAGGGGAAGAATAGTCTAGAGGTCTTTAGGAGGTCTTTATTTTCATTATTTTACACTGACAGCCTTTCTCTTGCTCAAACAAAACATTTGACACTCAAAGCATATGAACACGATGTGTATCCTTGCACCACGAGCACTCGTGGTTGGACTTGCCAGAGATTAGATGGAAATCTCCTGAGTTTTAGATCCCATTTATCTTCCAGTCTCCAGATACTTGACTCCTTTTCAGTTCATGATTAATTAATGGACTGTGAAGCTCTTAGCACAGCTTTCCCTTAAACATATCTTGGTTCTATCACACCTCCGGAGTTTTTGGCTGCCCAGGCAGCTGTGCTGTCTCTGAGCCCCTCTGCACCATTCACTGATGTCAAGGGGAGCTCTAAGCCTGCAACCAGGAAAGAAAACACCACGGTGTGGCATTTTAAAAGGTTTGTCTTCAAGTCAGTTTTAAAAGTTGCTTTTTTTTCTTTTCTCCAGCCTTTCTCCATAACCTAGGAATCGCAGTATTGTCAGGACCAATAAAGCAGTATATAATTCTGAATGTTCTGAATGTATTTTCATTACAATCGGATCTGTTTCCAGCAGTACTCAGTTTGTGTATTTCTGACTTGAAATATTAAATATCGGTATTAAAAAATAAAAGCAGGACTCTGATGATTTTAAAATAACTCTGATACCACACAACTCTTCCAGGCTGTTAACTCTCAGGGAATGCAGCTTGTTGGATAAATCTGTTCTGATCTGTGGCCCATGTTGTATTTATCCCGGTTCCTTAGGGACAGTTCTACAGTTTTATCATCAGGTACTGCCTGTTTAATAATTTCATCTAAGTTAAAAAAAAATTTAAAATGAAAGCACACCTTTTCAATTTTTTTTAACACAAAAAGGCACATTAAATTATGAAACCATTTTAGAGTCCCCCTGTTGCTGAAAGAAAATACAAAGAAGTACAAAGTCACCATGCAGTGGTACAAATGCCATTTCTGAAGAGAAATATTAATTTATTCATGTTGTCAAGATAAGAGGCATTTTCTATAAATTCACAATAATACATGCACGTCTGGATTCTACCAATATGGGACAGAGCTAAGATTGTTTTAAAGCTTTAATACTACTTTATTTATTTTAAATCATAGCTTTTCAACCTTTTCAAATTTGACCTTCCCTAATTTATATTTTTTTAAGTTGTGATTCATCATGTAATGGAATTTAGGTGTCAAATAGTTGACTTCTTTTTGTTTCCTGCTTCTTGCAGGGTCATTCAGAATAATCCACCAATTTTTAAAGTTGATAAGGAGTTAGGCTAAAAATCACTGCTTTAGATAACGGGATTTCATTATCTTTAACCTTAACTCTGAGTTTCTTGTTTTATCTCTTTCCCGGTTCATCTTATCTGTACAATTTTGTTCAATGTCTGCTGAAGAAATTTTCATTAATCAAAAATAATATGGTAAGAAACGTCTATCAATCCTAAAAGAGCATTTTCCAGTCATTGTTTTTGCTCCAGATGTCAGCAAGTTGAAGGTCTCCATGCACAACACAGACAATAAAAATGCCATTGGAAGTATAGAATTAAGTTCGTAATTTAAATGGAGAATTACTTGAAAAGTTAGAAAACGGAATAAATTTTTAAAAAGACATCCAAGAAAAACACCTTGAAACCTAAAAAATAATATATTTCCACAAAATTTGTCTTTTTATTCCATTATTGTAAAAAAACTAAAAGTAAAGAAATGATGTCTACTTTCAACTGGTGGTGGTGGTCGATAAAGGTTCCAAGTAAATAAATCTTTAATGATAATGATATGAGAGTGGCCATGAAATCACAAAGGCCTTGTCCTGATTCTAAAGGAGTTAAAAACAAAAAAGCAAAAGCACGGAGCAAATATATTGGCACCACTTTAATAACTGTTTCACGTGCTTAAAAAAAACCCCAAATCCAAACATTTCATCAAAATGTAAAAACAGAGCATGTGTAGGTATGGTTGGGTTTTCAAATTTTCTTGAGTGCTCTTTCTTCCTTTCCGCAAATGAAAATATTTCCAGAGAATTCAGCGATATCTGATGCATTTTGATTTCACTGGAATTGGGTAACACTGACCTTTTTGTGGGTGCTTTAGAATGAAAGCCGTCCATAACAGAATGATATTGATAAGGAGATGACCCTGGAGAAGTGACCTGTCCCCAGTCCCACCCCAAGGCAGTGTCTGGGACAGAGTAGGGAATCTCTGAGATCTCATCTGATGCCAGTGACTTGGATTTCTTCAGCAAAAGAAGAAATTTTTCACTGCTGTGAACTCTTCACTGCTGCTCTGGTTGTTCACTTGAGTGCATTATCCAACCTCCAGCTCTTCCACCAGTCATTTTTTCGTGTTCTTAGCAGTGCTGAAATAGCTGAGGTGATCTATCACTCGTGGCATTTTGTTACCTCTCAGATCCAGATTTATGATGCTCTTATCTACATGACATGGGTAACTCACATTTGATGTACTGCGCTGGTTTTACGGCTCTATGCACGATTGGGTGTGAATCTCCACAGCATGAAAGTAATAGTGAACAATTGATCTATATTTTCACTAGTTCACTGAAAAACTCCTCAGGGGTCAGAGCTCAGCCTTACCACTGTGTGAACCTTGTGCCCTTAAAAAACCTGATTTGTATCATAATGTCACTGTGTGAGTTGTGTTCTCTTCTAGCATTTCTGGGTTAAGGGTTACTCTTCTTTTCCAAAGATTTCTTAAATTCTGAAGTAAATTGCTGAATTATGATAAATCTTCAGAATCATACAAAATAAAAAAAGGAAAAATACCAACTATAACCATCCTTGTCATCTTTCTTGTAACCAAACCCATATTTGTCATGACTATATGTAATACCTTGTAAGTTACTGACCTTTCACAAGCCAACGTGGAAAATTGGAAATGGGGCTGACACAAAAAAAAAGAGGGGTTTTTTTGAGCACAGAATTATTGTGTCCATCTATTTACACACCAGCAACTGCACAGAGCATTGAATTTGTCCTCGGCAGTGATCCCAACCACTATCAAAGTCTGATTATCTCACAGAGTACAGGGTTTATGATGGCTTTTGATTTTTTCATGGAGAATTTTCAGGAAAAAATCTGAGTCTGCAACTGGAATATCTTAAATGGGAAAAATAAAATGTCTGAAAAAAAAGACTGTTATAAAGAAGGGAGTTGAACACACACTACGCATGGGTTAGTGTGTAAATGCATATAAATGTGAATATCGATTTATTTATATTCTCAGCAGCTCTACACAAATACACACAGAAAAGTTTGCAACAAAGTTGAGAGAATAGAACCAGTGACACTGGAATTTTTATTGGTTTTTTAATGATGAAATGTTTTTCTTCAGAACACCATTTCTGTGTCTTTATCCAGGCTGCAATAAGTTCTGTTTCTGGCTTCTCATAATAACAATTTTGATACTAACACAACCACCTACAATTTATATCCATAGTAGACACCTTCAATAGCTCTCAAACTGCAAATTATTTTGAAAGGAAAACAGCTGTACATATTGTTATTCTGGTTGTAAAGTCTGTGAAAACATTTTTCTCCCTGAGCTTTTTTGCTTGTTTTTAATATTGGAATAATGGTAGCTTAGGTATGTTGAAAAAACACTTGACCAAAATGTTAAAATCAGAGATGGCTGGTGCAACATTATCTGCACAACCAGAAGTGAAGCTGCTGAGATGGTTATCAAAATCCCGCTAACATGCTTAAAACAGTCTTTACTCTCCATTTGAGGGTAACTTCCTGCACTGATGAATTATTTTTCTGAGCTATCATGACATTTCTCAACAGAAGAGTCTGGATTCAGTTTGTGGAAGAGGGGTGTGATGAGAGCAGTTGTTTCCTCTGCATTTGTAGTGTCTACTAAAACATGGAGCTGATGGAGAAGATCTCAGTCACTCAACACACAGAAGGAACAAATCCAAAATATCCACACTTTGAGCTTCCAGTAGAACAAAGTGAAGAACCAGCAAATCATTATTCATTGAGTCACACCATTTCCCCATATCTGTAAATCCTTTAAGCACTTTTTGAGAATTAAATATTCTCAAGACCCTTTTTTTTCTGCTTGGAAAATCTCTTTATTCCTGCACCAATCTTCACAGTCCCCACTGTCATGTTTTAGAAAATCTTTTTGAGATCTGTACAGAAGGATGGGCATGGATACTAAAACAGAGTGATGTTTGTAATGAAATGCAAACCCAAAACAGGCTTGGAAAGACTTTTTTCACATGTCTAGTAGTAAATACATATCATTGAAGGAAATATGAACTTTTTTGATTGCAATATATATGTTGTTGCATCATTACCCCTTTGGTTAAAAGAATGCCATGAAAATACTCCCCAGATTTACAAGATAATTTTTGCCACTGTGCTGCTAAGGTCAAGAGTAATTTCTCCATAAATAAGCATGTAATTTCACCCACAGATAGCAGTCAGTTTAAATTACATCTGGAGAAAAAGATTATGAATATTGTCTCTGTGAAAATTGGTGCCTTTTTTACTATTGATTGGCCAGCATTTCTGTAAGTTATTACCATTTGACTAAATAAGCATTAAGAGGAGATCTGCTTTGGAGAATTCTTTCCAAGTAAAGAATAACCTGCAGCATTGGATGCAGAGGGTAATTCTGGGCTTAACTAAAAATTGCTATTGAAAATTTTTGTTCCGAACCATAGTGCCAACCTCGTAGAGATAATTATAGACAAAAATGCCTACATAATCCAATATTTAATGTAATTACTTATGTATGTCATAATGTACTTTATGGGGGCCATTATTTGCTGTTAATTCCAAATTAACTTATCTGCATCGCTTTTTGTAAACATACATTTTTCAGCTCTGATCCTATCTTTTAGTTTTTCAGGTCTGTACAATAGATAGAACTTAATTTGCATCATCTTTCCTAAGAATTCAATTTCCTGAGTTAGAGACTACTACCATAGCCTTTCCATTGCAATTTATCACATTTGATTTCACATATTGGTTTGGTTTTCTGGGCTCCTGATATTGCTTTCACCTTAAATAAACCTCATGTTCTTAAGGTCCTGATGAGAATGAGAGAGAACAAAAAAAACCACCTTATGGTAGCAGAAAGTTGGCTAAAGGAGGCAATAACAATTTCTCTCTCTCAGCTGTACTCTACTGAATTAAATGCAGTAGAACATGATGTTATTGTGACTTTCCTTAGTGTTTTGGGGAATAATAGTGTGTGCATGGAATCCCTATGTTTAAAAGGACAGTTTTATAAAACCAGAAGCAGGACTGAGATCTGTGATCTCAGGATTACCTTCACCTTACTGGAATTGGCTTTTCTTTTGCCAATTTTCCAGTTAAAAACATCCAGAGGAAACATAAATCTTTGGACAAATCTCAGCTGCTATCCAACTACTTCTGTTCAGAAGCCACCAAGATAAGCTGAAGGAGTTGCAATGTCGGTACTTCACAAAATCTGTCTTCTAGACAAGGCTCTCACTGAATTATCTATCCCAAAATTCACCTCTAAGTGAAGTCTCACCTCTAAGTCCACGGAAATGATTTCTCATGGCAGCCAGATGTCTGTAATGCATGGCAACAGAAGTCAGCCTGAGGGCCTTTGGCTTGAGAAGCAAAAGTTCACATCTCAGGCTCAGTACAAGTCTTGTAGGACACCAGAGGAAAATCTGAGGACCAGAGAATTCTAGTTTTTACTGTGGTTAAGGCAATAAACTTCCAGTCTCACATTTTCAAAATACTAGATATACAAATACCACCAAAAGTAGTTTTCTCACCCAGTGTGAAGAAAATGCTTTGACCAGAAATTCTTAGCTAACCTGCCTAGCATCAAGAAAAAAATATACAGTATAACCCACAAACAGAAGTTCAACCTCAATATATCATTATGCAGTGTGGGACATCATTTTTATTCAAGAAGAATATATGTAAGACTCCTCAAAGTCAGCAGAATCTTCATTCATCTCTTATATCTGAAAATCACAGCCTAGAAAGATGTCAGAAAACAGCAACAAGCTAAATCAACACCTTATGTCCTCACTCATGTTTCTCAGCATGTTTCTAGGTTTTACAAGCCTCTGAAAACATGAGAATAGAAGATCATCTATAACCCCATCCATGTATGCAGTGCAGAAGTGAAATGTAATTTCTTTTTTAAAAGTTTGAAAGGGATGAATTTCTAAAAAAAAATTCCAGTTCATTTTTGAGTGCCTGTAAACATTCATAAGAAAAGGCAGAAAGTTCCATAGTTTTAGATACAAGTAGAATGAAGACAGTAACATCTCACATCTGCACTTCCTACCTCCAAGTTCTGTTGGATGCCTTTGTTGTTGTTTCAGAAAAAAACAATGCTCAGTTGTTATTTATTCCTTTTCTCCAAGCCTCTCACAGAACCTCTGTCGTATGTCACATCGTTCTTTTTGCCTCCATCATCCATATTTCATATCTTTGCCATATCTCATGTCCTTTCCTCAGCTGAAAACTTCCAATGGTTGTCAATGAACTTCAAGTCAGACAAGAAGTATTGCTGAAGAATCACGGAACTTCGTTTTTCAAGCAGTACAAGCCTTTATTTCTAGAAAATATACTCCAGAAACAGCATTCTGTTAATCACAATAAAGATATATATACAGAACCTAAATGTTTACACCCTCTCACATTTACAACCTCAAGTTAATATTTGATGACCATAGTCTGTTGTGCTTACAAATTTCTTCTCAGAGCTGTTCTATGAGGAGCATGAGGCACCTCGCACAGAGTTTCAGAAAAGCAGCGATTCAGACCAAGGTGTGGAAAACTTTGGTCTATCTCTGCTTGTGCTGGTTGAGAATATTTTCCTTTATGGGAGTCAAATTGGAATAAGTAACAAGGGTTGTGCCCATGGAGACCAGTGCTGTAGTTTCACAGCCATATTAAGGCAGCACTAGCCAACAATATCCGTGAAAAGGGAATGTACTAGGGAAAAATCCCTAAAAAAAAGTGTTATGAAATAGTAATTTCAAAGTAAAAAGCATCATCATCATCATCATCATTAAAAAGCCCACCACAAGACAGATGCCAATGAATAGAATAAAATAATTACTCAGATTGTTAGCTTGTCTTGCTAATGTTGAAAATCCGTAATTATGGTACAAAAATAAATTTGAAATTCGAGGTTACATCTACAAATTCAGGTACAGTATTCAAAAAAGGGGGGATTAAATGGTGGCACCGGAGAAGTCAATGGATGTTCTGAAGTCAATGACAAAGTTCTCCTGAATTTAATGAATTTAATACTTTAAATTCAGAAAATCCAAGAGGCCATGAAGGGTCAATCCAAGAGGCTCCATCTGGAGCTCATGCCTCTCCACAGAGCACTGGGAAGGAGCAGAAACACAAAATATCCTATTTCCCACTGATCTGGACATTTCAAGAGCTGGTAGAGCACAAAATACTATCATGAGAGGAGGATGCAAAATGTGAGTGGATACACTCTTAAATTCAGTATGCTGGAAAAGATACTGAAGAAGCTAATTTTTGCACCACAAGCTCAGTAAAGAAAGCATCAAACAAATCTCCCTGAGTTTTTCCCCTGTGTATATGTGGACTAGACAACGATGTGCCCCCTTATTTGTAGTAAGAACATTGAAATTACACAAGTCTAAGACCTAGGCATTGCTGAAGCCAGAGTTAATACAAACTGCTGAAAACAAGCCTTTCGCTGCAAAAACCCCATGTGGATTTAAAAGTTCATATTCTGTATTAGTTGTCAATATTATTATCTGCAGGAAAAAAAATAAGGTCTATGAAAAATAAAAATTGATGCATAAACAAAAGTGTATTTTGGAGGGGGTCATATTTAATTATAGGGGGTTTTGTTACAACTATTTCTACATGAATATACATAAGCCTAAATATCCCATTATCATTTAATTATACAGCCATTAGAAGAAGAAAATTGCCAGTGAAAGCAGCTATGAAAAATGTATATCATTTACAAAACCATACATACTTTACCACAGATATTTTCAATATCATAGGAAAAAGATGACTCTGAGGATTTCAGCATTGCATTTAATCACTTTTATACATTATCAAACCTTTCATTATGTAGAATTACGAGGGAGCTGGAAATGAAAACTCATCTGGGTGCCATTTTAAATCATACATTGGGTTTATTATAAGATATGAGGTGGGTTCATTCCCTCACCTGAGCTGTTGGTTTACCATCTGGACTTTTTAGTCACAAACTTCAAAAAATTTCATCAAGGTGTGACATTAACCTTCAGCACAAGGTTTTCACATTCTAGTCTTCTAACTTTGCAATACTGACAAGCTGCCTTATTGTTTTCAGCTTTTTGCTGTCATTTCTCGTAATGACAATTCAAGGGTATGTGAATTAATAATTCAGGAAAACACATTTTGTAGCTGTGCACAAACTGGCTCATCTTCTGGCACGTGCGTTTCTGACTTTGAACACCAGACGCTAGAAAGTACATAAACTACTGTAATTTTTTTCCCCCACAAATGAGAAAATTCTGTTTCTCTCCAGGCTGTAAGTGAACTGAAAATCACTTTTGTTTTCCTTAGGGATTTTATGCGCTACTGTATTTCCCAGATATCCATTATTAACAAATGGCAGTGTAGTTCTCTCTTCATAGAAAGTGGATACAGAACAGTCTATATATTTAAAAGAAACAAATAAATTAAAAGAGTTGAAAAATTTTGGGCATCTCATCACATGAAAGCCCTCAGCACGCCCAAACTGACTCTCTTGTCTGATGATGTCTGTTGGTAAGAAAAGAAATTCCATGTTTAAATTCTGTATTATTTCAGAAACAACAAAAGGGAGAGGTAAGAAATTATCACACTCTTATAAGAAACTTTGATTTGAAAGGGTGGTAAAAGACATTGGGGAAGTACTACAAATAGTTTTGCTATGTTCTTTCATAAGTCTGAGGAAAAAAAAAAGATATTTAAGGAGCAGAAAATTGCAGTTGAATATATGTAAAGGAAAATATTATACTGATTTTAATTCTGCTATATCTTAAAAAAAAAAGACAGAAATAGTTCACAATAAGTTGGGGAGCAGAGATGACACAATGTTATATCTGATTCTCTATTTTGCATACGCATACATATAAAATAAGCAATCAGCCAAGACAAAAATAATTATTTTTCATTTTATAATGAAGCATTATATTATAATGAGGCAGTGTATGAATTTACTTTCTTCCTGGACATTTTTGCTGATTAGCTGGCTGAAAATTTACAGCGATACTAATTTCCACCGGTCAGCTATGGTGAACAATAATCAATCCTGTGACAGAGAGATGTAAAATGGGGACCAAAAACTAAGCTGCCTACAAATACTGAATTACCCATCAGCCTCTAAAGTATTCTGATTAATCATTACTCTAAAACAAGAGGAACTGCTTTAAAGACCCCTGAGCAACTGATTCCAGACATCAAAAATGACATGATTATGTTTGAAATCAGTCTTTTCTTCTTGTCTGGCCTTATTGACGACTAAAGGATACTTTGTGAATATCAAACTAGCTGCATTTGTTGTACAAAGCGTTTATTTGATCTATTCCCCATTCATTTTACATAAAGTGAGTTATCTGCCTAAGACAGGGTAAAACATCACATGATTTAAAGCATACAAAGATCACAAACAACATTTCCAGACTTAGTGCACAGTGCAGGGGAAATTCATGCTCAGGCTTGTGGCATCTTAGAATACAACTGGATTTGATTTCCCACCCATAGAGAAGTCCTGCTCTGGCAAATGAGTTTTCTAAGCAGGCCAAATATCAGCTTTCACCTGTTTCTGCTGGACTATCAGGTCTCTTGGCACTGGCCTTCCCCAGTCTCCCATCAGGTCTCAAATGCCTACTTAAATTTTTGAATTTTCTTGAATTCCTAATTTTCTTTCCCTTTTTCTGTACATGCTCCATCAGCTTTAATTAAAGCCTTAATGGGTGCATTTACCTATAAAGTGGTACAAGAGTTTTATTTACAAGCACAGTATTCAAACTCTTCAGAAAGGTTGTGTAAGTCTTCCCTCCCTCCTACACTTTTTTTAGCATACTCAACAAGTTTGTTCCTGGTTTGTCTGAGCTCAGCTGATGAAGTGTGCGGCAATTCCACTACGAGTGATCATGGTTTTTTCTGCTGTGTGGATAGAACCATGGTAACAGGTAGAGACACTGAGGATGAGCTGTGCACTCATTTGTTTTGTCTACTTTTAGCAAAATGAGCTTTTAACCGAAATTTCTTCTGCAGGTACAAAGGTTGTGCTATTCCTGCAGCCATCGGAGGTCTGCTGCTGGCCCTGAGGGCAGCATCTTCTTCACACCAGCCAGGACCTTGATCTCTTAGGTTACAAAATCAGTTCTAAAACATAACTTTTACCTTTTTGGTCAAAGGATCTTTGCTGAACTATAGACGAGTGTAAATCTCATCAAGAGCTCTTTAATCAATGTACTGCATCATCAATATCCTAATCAAAGACCAGTGGACTTTGTACACTCTAATCAATTTTCTAATGAGGATGTTAGTCTCACTATTATTTACAAAGCTAAAAGTAAAGATAGAACAAGCTAAGTTGAAGCTGTTCTGACTTTAAACCTGCTGTTGGTACCTAATTAGCCAAGCTCATTAGTATCCTGTTATATTAAAAGTTTTGTTATGGCCAAAATAGAAAATACCGTATATATAGAGCTATGACTTTATTGTTAGTACAACTAAAGTTTTAACAATCTAGTTAATTCAGATTGTGTAATCACATATAAAATTACAGGAAACCTTAATTAATAATACAAATAAAATTGTTGTATAAATTCCTTCTTGATCTGGACAACCTTTTATCTGGTGCTGTCCTCAGTTTCCTAATTTTACTTGTACTTGTTATCATTGCGAACTAAAGCTAAACTAGAACACAATTCCTCATTCAAGGAATGCCTTGGTATTTGCTACTACAGAGAAACAACCACAAATCAGAGCAAGCCAAGACAAGCTCAGACAGGTTCTGAGACCCTGCACAGTTGGCCTACAGACTTCAGAGCTTGAGATCTTCTACCACCAACAGTAAAAGATGTGCCTGTGTTTATTGGTCTATGGTCCTTATCAAATTTATATTTTTATTCATGTCAGGCTTATATAACAAGTCATCACGTACTTGACTCCTGCATTTTAGGTAGGCCCACCAGTTGAAATCTGCATTAATTTACACTGCCTGGGTTCAGACATGCTCCTGCTGCCACTAGAAGATGGGGACAGTTAATCAGGCATTTCTAAGCTCCTCGTACAGCCAACAAGATAAATATGCTGCCATGTTCCATTGGCTTCTTACAACCAGAGACAACAGAACACCACACAATGGTCCAGGCCTCAAACGGAGATAATGTGACACCACATTGCTCACAGGCACTCAGAGACACTCAGTCTGTGTCACAGTGACATTGGCTAAATATAAACATCTCAAATAGTTCAGATGATTTCTCTAAAAATGCCTGTGTCTCTCCCATGACAATGTACAGAATTGAATGGCTCAGCTGTAGACACCCACATTGTGGAGATGGGGCCTAGAACGTGATCAGTCCCTCCTTAAACCTCTAATTCCAGTCTTCTTTTTGCTGGAGCTTAAATTCCACTTTTGATTACAATTTAATATCTCACAACAACATGCTGCTACAAAAAGAAACAAACAGCTGACTATAGTAACTCCTTGTATTTCTCTGATTACTGCCAAAAATCTTACTGTCTGTCTGTTAGGGAAAAAAGAATAATAAGAAAAAAAACCCCAAACCCTAAGCTTACCCAAAAGCAGCCAAGATTTAGTGAAATATCAAAGCAGAAATCTATTTTATCCCATGCACAACAAGTGAATATGCTATCATTGCTGGTTATTTGCAGAGCTGGTTGGTTGCAGTATTCATCCCTGGATGCAGTTTTAATTTTCCTGGGAGACAGCTGATTGTGCACGCCTGCACACCCATGCACAGAGACAGAGCACCCATAAAATATTTTCCACACATGGCATCATTTATCTTAATAGTTGTTAGTGCTGCAGTTTCCACTTTAACAGTAATCATGACACATTTGTTACTTGATTTATTTGAATAGCACTGTCAAACACTGCATAAACAATACTGTTCTGGGACCTGGCCAGAAATTTCAAATTGCATTTTAATATTTATGTGCCTTCAGACTCCACGAGGAAAAATACTGATGCTGGCTTGCGATTTGAACTGCTGTAACAGCAAAGCCAGAATAAGTCTGCTTTTTCCTATAACTCGTGTAATCTATCATGATATTTCTTTAGCTGATACAAGTAAAAAGAACATTAGTTTATATTTGCAACAACTGGCAGTAACTAAAATAATATTTAGGTGGAATTAAAGGATGCTTGCAGGTTCCTGGACTGGCTTTCTAAATAGCTGCCAATCATCTCTATGACTTCACAGCAATGAATATCTCTGCTATCACTTTAGAGCCGCATGAGCAGAGCTTGCTTTCTGAAACACAAAACCTCCCTTTGAGTCCTTACTTTCCGCTTCCCGTTTAGCACCATCCATTAACAGCAAAATGTCTGTTATAGCTGTGAGCTGATCATAAATTATCATTAGGACCACTATGTTTATTAGTGGCATATTTTTGATTAGCTGTTTCTAAGGGCAGCATTTTTTTCTGCAGTTAAAATGTCCCACAGTCAGAATTACAATCACTGTGGGATAAATGCTATGGCAGGGTTCTGACTGTTAGTTTCCTGCTGCTAATGATAGATGATAAGGATATTGACAGTGTTTTGTTCCTCTTTCCATTGCTCCATGAGCATTCAGAAATCAGGGGCTTAAATCATATCTTCATGTGAGTGAGGTTGGGCTTTTCCTGGCTGTATTTAAAATCTTTTCCTTATCAGTGGCCATCTGGAAGTGAATGTGTTATGTTCTATTGTGTGTCAAATTATATCACTGTGTTTTTAATATCACTTAGTGTGGGTTGCTTTATGTGGCAAACCAGCAATAATAATTACTCCTCATCCTTTGGACTAATGATGATACTTACATGGGGAGAGTGAAGGGCTTGGTCCCGTTGATCTCTTAGGCAAAATTGCCAGCTGTGAGACTGCAGAGTTCATACAGAAATGGGTTCTCTTCTCTGAATCATGTCCTGCTCTCTCATTGGGGGCAGTGGGATGGACCCTAATGGACCAAAGCGCCCCTGAATTCCCCAGTACCTTGCCCCCAGCCCTCCAGACAATTATTTCCTTTCCGCTTTCCAAAATCTGTATTTTCCATAATATTTCACAAAATAGGAAACAGATTTAGAACCTTCCCTCTCTTTTTCAAGTAGCTTTCGTGAAAATCTATAGTGACAAGGAGTCCAAGGAAAATCTAAGCAAAACACAATCAGAAGAACATCATTAAACTTGAGGAACAGACAGACAACAGCATCATGAGGTTCATTTTAGAAGGATAAAATCCTGGAATGGACGTCATCCAGTGCAGACTCACAGGCTGGGAACTGACTGTGTATTAGACCTTCCTGAGCATTAGGTTAGATTAATGACCTCCTGAGGGCCTCACAATAATTTAGATTTTACAATTGTAGGCACCATCAAGAGCACACGTACTTAACAGCAGAGGAAATTAGCTGATCTGCTCAAAACCAGATGAGGCAACACACAGGGAATAAAAGGCCAAGTAATTAGGATCTGGGAGAAAAACAGAAAGCTAAATTATTATTCAGCGTGTTGACACATTTGGACAAACATGATCCATACCCCAAATTGGAGCCATGTGTCTTACCAATACATTAGTCAGAAAAGGAAGACAAAAGAAGTTGTACCCCCATCTTCCAGTAAAGAAGCAGCACCACATTCACCACCAAACCATATTCCCAAATGCCACATACATGTGCCTTTTGAACATTTCCAGGGGTGGTGATCCCACCACTCCTCTGGGCATCCTGTTCCACTGACTGACCATACATCACAACCATTCTTAGAAAGAGAACTATTGACCAGTCAACCTCACCTCTGTGCCTGGTAAGATAATCAAATGGATGCACTTGGAAGACTTGTCAAGGTATGTGGAGGACAGGGAGGTGATTAGAGACGACCCAGGTGGTTTCACAAAGGGCAAATCATTCTGAATAACCTGGTGGCCTTCTTTTCCCACCTCAGTATCTTCTCATCTAATTTGTGTGATTAAGGAGTTAAATGGGATTTCAGGAGTATATTTTGCTGACTAATTTTCTGTTACTGTATTCAACTGAGTTGAATACAGAGGTGTCAGAGGGACTCCTGTGATTCAGAAATGGAGGTCAGTGAAAGCAATGCTAATGGTGCATCTACAGTACACATGTGTATTTGCACTTTAACTTCTGCAGCCTCGGTGTTGCAGATGAGATGATATATTATTGCAGTTGCTAATTTGTCATGAGAGGTTTAATTGCCACTCTTGTCACCTTGAGTGCCTTACACAATCTGATTGCTCTCTGCTGGGACAAAATATCTCATTTCCTGTCATATACATAATTTGTTATAATACAAAAATTCTCTCTATCTTTGTATTCCGGAAATGTTCGTTTCATGCATTCTCCAACAGCTTCAGCTTATTTTCACTAGCTAAAATGTTACTTAAGTGAAATAAAAACTCTTTTTTTCCCTTCCTACCTCCACTCAATCACATGAATTTGTAGAGGGAAAGCGAATCTATTATTTAGGGTTGCTCTGTTTTGTGATTTTTATTGTGAATCTGGCAAGTAACAGCCATAACTTCTGGAATCATGTCATTAAGCAGCTCAAAGAAAACCTTGAAATTGTTATGCTTTCAAAGTCAAGAAACCAGAAGGAAAAAAAGGAAAAAAAAAAAAAACAAACAGAAAAAGAAAGACCTGTTTCCTTTTTAAGCTTCATGCATTTTATTTTTTCAGGGTCTGCTTCCTGACTGAAATAGCAATATTTCAGTTCTAGATCTCCTTCCTTCAAAAGCTCCAATGACGTTGACAAAACAAGACAGCCCTTAAATCAGAGTAGAAATGCCACAGATGATGGGGAAACCAGATTTAAGAATTCGTTATCAGGAGAACGAGCAGAGCACACACATGGTTAATCAAGAGTATGCTTTATAGAGTTAAGAGACAAAGTCTAAATAGGATATTCCATGGCTGCTACTTTTGGTCTAAACCTTTTTTTGGAGAACAGGATCCTTGAGTCTAAATTATTTCTTAATAAATTACACAGGGAAAAACAAATTCTTGATGATAGTCTCTTAATAAAATCGTAAAGAGTGGATCAGATGATTCCTTCTCAGAATTTTTGAGTTTACAGAAAATTTTCTGGAAAACCACCCTTTTTGCAGAGCCCTTGGCATCTTACCTGGCAGTTGTGCTTAGCAGGGGACGCAGCAAAGACATTGGTGCAATAATCTCCTCATTAACTCCAAGTGGGAGAGACGGCAGGCTGTGGTAGGATCTGTATCTTGCTTCCTTCAGCTGAGAATTCAGATTTTCCTTACTGCTTTACCCCTCTGTCTGTCCCTGAATGTCCCTTTGTGCGTCCTTCTTTGGATGAGCTCACACATTGAAGAACTTCACCAGTGAAGCCTGGGAGAAACTGATGAGTGTTTTTCTCCAAAATTTCCTTCTCTGGGAATTTTCTGGAATATTATCTCCACTTGCTTTTGTCTGTATAGATCCTTGAAATGTAATAGACTCCTCTGCTTCCCAGAGAGGTTGGTTTCTGAACTGGATACAGTCTATGGAGACTCTTCTCTCACCTTTCCCTGTAAGATGTACAGAGGGAGTGCTTGGATGATCCCCATCCTATAATTAATTACTCTCTGAGCTGTGTTTCTTCTTTAGGTTCTTGCTAAAATTGGAGCCTTCATACTTCTTTCCATGTTAAGGGACAACAGTTTTTGTTCAATATTCTTGGTATTACAGCCTTGGAACAGAGTTGACATTTTATATTCACAGCAGTTAATCCACCTGTGAGTATGCACATCTAATCCTTTTAAAGATTTTCCCTTCGGAAATGTTAATCTTTGCATGTTCTTATGAAAATCCACTAATTTTTCTTTCCACTGTAATTAAAAAAAAATGAATACATTTTGTAATTCACTTGTTGTATTTTTTAAAATTTATCATCTACTTTATTATGTCATTTATCGTTATCTTTTTATCATTATTTTATACCTTTTCATCCTCCTGTGTTTGCTGGCTTATTTCAGGCAGCATGTATTTAAAAGAAAAAAAAAAAAGAAACAAAAAAACCTTTCGCACAGTAAACAGGTTTGTAGTGATCTGGCTCTTTAAAAGTTTTGTGTTAGCATTTTATTTGTTTTTGTTGTGGATTCTAAACACTAAACTCAAATAATGCTTTTACATTTGGGGATAAGTCCAGAGTTTAAAAAAAATTTTGATCTTTATTTCAGCAGAAAGTTCTTGGCTACACAAGGCAACATAAGCCAATTAAAATTTATGTGTTGAAGACCTGGAGCCTTAGGAGTCATGGCTCATATACAGAATTCCCCTAGTTCCATTTGATTTCTTTCATAAATAGTGTTTCATCTAAGGCTGCTTTTTGAGTAAGAAAACAGCACATCTGGAGACAAATCTAAAATATCATTAATGACACAACAGGTTTATAAATATTGTGCAGTGGCTGGTGGGGAATATTGCACATGTGCTACCCAGAAAAAGTGAAAAACTGCCTGAGACAATTCTCAGGACTTGATTAAACCCTGTTATTCTTAACATTAGTTGATTGTTGCATGGCTTAGAATCTAAACAATTCAGGGATGTAGCAGGGCTCTGCTTCATAACCCAGTCTGCTGTTTATTGGAAATGAAATCTTTTGGAATCTCCTGAGGTTCAACAAGGCCAGGGCAAGGTGCTGCTCCTGGATCGGGGCAAGGCCCAATATCAACACAGGCTGGGGATGGACAGATGGAGCAGCCCTGTTGAGAAGGATTTGGGGGTGCTGGTGGGGGAGAGGCTGGACATGACCCAGCCACGTGCCCTTGCAGCCCAGAAAGCCCCAGTTGTGTCCTGGGCTGCATCCAGGGCAGTGTGGGCACATCAAGGGAGGGGATTCTGCCCTCAGACCCCACCTGCAGAGCTGTGTCCAGCTCTGGGTTCCCAGCACAGGAAGGACACGGAGCTGCTGGAGTGAGTCCAGAGGAGACACCAAGGTGATCAGAGGGATGGAGCACCTCTGCTGTGAGGAAAGGCTGAGAGAATTGGGATTGCTCAGCCTGGAAAACAGTAGCTCAAAGATGACCTATTTGTGGCCTCCCAGTACCTGAAGGGAGCCTGCAAGAAAGTTGGAGATGAACTTTTTGCAAGAGCATGGAATGACAGAAGAAGGGGTAATGGATTTAAACTGAAAGAGAGTAGGGTTAGATTATATATTAGGAAAAAAATCTTTACTGTGAGGGTGGTGAGGCCCTGGCACAGGTTGCCCAGAGAAGCTGTGGCTGCCCCTAATGTCTCTGGAAGGGTCCAAGGCCAGGTTGGACAGGGCTTGGAGGATCCTGGGACAGTGGAAATTGTCCCTGCCCTGTCAGCAGGGTTGGTACTGGATGGTCCTTAAGGTCCTTTCCAACCCAAGCCATTCTACCATGTTATGATTCTCTGATTCTATAGAGAAAGGATACATTGTTGTTAACTAATTCCTCTGAAGTATTTTGTACTGATAATTGCAACTTTCTTCCTACTTTCTCCTCAGTCCCAGGGTCTCAGTCAACCTCTGTTGCTGACCAAGTGTCCCCAGCCTGGTTCTCTTTTTGACCTCACACCAACACACCAGCTCCATGACTTCCTCTCCCCGACCCTTTAACCAGGAACTTTCCTTCAGTCAAGGCACAAGGGTCCAAAAGGTGACACCTGAGGCACCTCCTGTGTTTATACACCTGAAATGTTCTCTTCTGTCTTGTTACAAAAATAATCATCTAAGGGGGACTCCTTACACAACGCACTGGTCTTTAACCTTTGCTAGCACAGTTTGCTGTAAATAGGACAAATCTGTAAACAAAAATATGGAGTAATTTCTACTTCATTAGTGGCAAATCATATCATTGAGATAGGGGAATGTGAGATAAAATCTGATTGAGCTGTTTTACAAAAACTTGTTATACTAAATGCAAAAATTACTCTGTTTTGGAGATTCTTTTTTTTTAAATCAACCATTCATGCTCAGAGCTAATTACATTTTAGTTTTCATAAATTATGAGGATTAAGGTCACCATGTAAGTGACTGTTTCCACTCAAAATGGTAAAGAATTGTTTGATCTGTTATGGAAAAACATGTTTATCCACCTGGTGGATCTGAAATGTTCTGGTCTTCAGCTCTGCTGAAAATGTCATTACAAGAAAGACAATTTGTCACCTGTTTGTACCTCTCCTTGCAATCCACAAGAAGACAACATTTTGTATTCCACCTGTATTTTATTTCCTAAAGTAATTCCATCAGAATATTTTCTCCCAGAAAACAAGGGAGTAAAAAGATGAAGAATAAAATATACCGCAAGAAGTAAAGTCTGTGAAAAACTTAATTAAATAGATCACAAAATAAGGAAAGACATTGTATCCTTAGGTGTTATTGAGAGATCGGAGGAATTAATCATTGCAAAACAGCCACAAGAGAGAAATACAGTGGGAATATATATTACAGGGAAAGCAGAATCAGGAGAAACAAACAGAAAGTAATTTTCTGGAAACTTATTTGTACATAATCATTATTTTAATAGTTGCTACCTAGTGCAAATTACAAATCCGGTCTTGGAAACTGTTTGCTAACCCATAAATCGCATTCAGTAGGTTTTCAAAGAGACACAGCTAGGAGGAAGCTGCAGCTATCGGAGAAATTACAATCTGAGTCAAAAATATTGAGAAAAATAATGCTGTTCTTGAATATTAAAATTACTTTGGAGGGTCACAATTTGATGGCCTGGCAAAGCCCATTATGACTAAAGCTGATTGGAAAATTGCATGGTTTTGCATACATTCATATATTGTACATTTTCATACACACTAGAACATGAGGTAGTGACAATTACAATATTTTAGCAGACCATGGAAAAGTAATCAGGATTCTTTAGAGACTAAGAACAGAAAAAGAAGTAAATCAGTTATGCATCCCAGAAACTTCACTGTCCCAGCCACTCTGTAGTGGTGATTAATTTCCTAATTCAGGGTCACATAGTGATATCAAGAGAGACAGGAAAAGACCACGACAGTTGACACAAGAATGTTTGTTTTCCTATGGAGTTTTCAGCTCCTTTCATTACCTACAAAGAAAGCCACGAGCAATGAGAGGATCAGGTCACGAGCTTGAAGTTAAGCGGGATTAATTCAGAGCAGAGCTCTGAAAACTTCTCCTGTTTTCTCCTAAAGGGGCAAACAGATGTATGAGGATATTTGAAGAGACTCTTGAATTTTAAGGTAGTAATGGAACTCTCTGACCTGAAATCCTGCAGATCCTCTGCCAGGTTAATGGGATAAACTGGCAGTAGCCAGCAAAATACGTATATACACATATAAGAGCAGCAAGGCCTCGTGGTAGCTGTGTTACAGACTCAAGGCTTGACAAGTATTTTTAAAACACACGCCTACAGTCCACTCAGCAGAGAAAATGAGGTTAACAAAACAACTTCTCCCCCATCTCTCTGTCCCCAGCAGACACCAGGTGAAACGCCTATGAACACTTGACAAACACAAATTTCTGTAAACTCTGGTCCCTGTTTGTTTCCATTATCTCAGGGAGCAGTGACTTCAGTCACGAGTTAAGGGCTGACAGTTACCCTGGAGAAAGAATAACAATTAACTCTGCTTCCAGCCAGCGCCAGAGAGGAAGAAAATAATTGTGAAGCTTCTGTTATTTTTCTCATTAGGCTGTGCAGCATGCCAGGAGCTGGACTGTGCAAAGAAAGGTTTGCATCCCCAGTTTGCTGCTACACTTAATCAGGATAACTGCATGGCTTGTACTTTGCTTAAAGGTTTAAAATAAAAATAGTCCACATTTCAGTGCATCTTCAACTGGATGTGAAAGAAAAACTAATCTCTCTCCTTGTAGCACATGCCATCATATGTACTGATCCCTTCAAAGCTGTATTAATGATAAATATTCTCAGAAAGAATTGAAGATTTTCCTTTGCTCCTACTCTGTAGCTGCTTTCTGTGACTGACTCGGACATTGAGGACAGAGCTATCACACCCTGAAAAAAGACTGAAGGTCTGAGGTTTGAGCAACCTGGACTGAACAGATCCTTCTCTTCTTTATATCACACACCCAATTCCAGATACATCACATAACTGTTATAAGTTAATGTGCACTTAAAGAAGGAGGATCAGTTTAACCCACAAAATTGACCCACAACATGAAAAACTTTTCATGGAGACAACTGCTCTGAGTGGGTGGGTGAGGAGGTTAAGAAAAGTTGCTTATCAGTGGTTATAACCCAAGGCCTGTTTCCCATCTTTTACTCCATGACAATTCAGAAAATATCATTGCTTGGCAAAAGTTCAGTTCATGAAGTTAATGACCTGACATCCAAGACCTTGATCAAAGAGAACAAAAAGCAAACTACTGTGCTGATCTGGTATTTTAATTTAATTTGATAGTGAAAACTAAAAAGATATTTCAGCTTAAACCAAAATAGGATTACAGAAAGTAATTTTTAATGTTTCGTAATTGACAAAAAACCACTGAAAAAGTCTAAAAATTTTCATTTCAAAGGGGGTATTTTTCTCTTTTTCATTTTTGGGTGCCTTTACATTTCTCAAGATATAAATGTAGGCTGCAAAATAGTCACATGGAAAACAGGCAAATCCTTTAATTTCAAAAAGTTGGGATAAAATATTCTCCCTTTACTTTTCCTCTCCCCATTGCTTAAAATGTTCAAAATAATTAATTACTCAGATATTCTCTTACAGATTCTTTTGGATTTACCTTTCCCTCAAATGCATATTTACAGAATAAACTGTACAAAAACTTTGCTAAGCTCCAGGTCATCACCATCACGTGTAAATTAAAAACTGTGAGACAATCGCTTTAATATCTTAAGGTAAATAAAAGTCCTGCCGTCCTGCCTTTCTCCTCATTTGGTTCTCCAAACCTTCCTAGTTTGTTTTGATTGGATCTCTCCAGTTCAATATTCTTAGTATAGAATATATAACACCCATAGAGATATATATAAAGGTATATAAAGAACACCCGTGATTCAGCCTTTCCAAACATACACCTCCTACTATCATTGAATGGTTTCAAATGCCATTTTAAACTTTAATTTCTATTTCAGTTACTTTCAGATGTCAAAAACCTTTTCAAAGGTTTTTGATGTTTTGACACATTTCCCCGTTAAGATTTTACAAAGATTTAGTTTATGGAGTTTTAGCTTTCAGTGGAAACAGAAAAAGGGAAACAAAAGAGACATTAGCATAAAAATACACAAGAGGATGTAAATGGCCTTTGAAGAGTAACTTTAGTGATTCTTTATTTTTCTTAGTCTTAGATCTGTTCATTTACAATCATAGCCCCTGAAGAAAGATGGTCTGAAATGAATTTAGAAGTTGTTTCAATTACTTTATTCATTCATTAGGAATATAGTTCTGGGCCAGCAGGACTGTGAAAAGAGGATTTCAAAGAGGAAGGATGCTTTTGTATGCTAGAACAATTTTACTCATTATATGATGCTTTATGACAAATTACCAAAGGAAAATATTGAAATAGTGGAGAAAAATATAATATTATTTATAAGTTAATCAAAGTTATATACATACATTTTTAATTACCTTCTTAGCTTACTGAGAATAATCTTTATGAGTTTTAGCTTTTAGACGTGACTAGTTTCAAAACGTCTGTCAAAACCATGCTGATAAATTTTCCTGGCTGGGTCAGATGGAGTTTCACTTAAAAGAGTAAAAAAAAAGTTGTGACTTGTTTCAAAGGATTCCACAAACTCTGAAGGGCTACAGCTAATAGTGATCATACAGTATTACAAAAAATATTTTTGTGTTTCTTTACCTCTCTGTAACCTCATAAGTGATGGATAAAATGCAGGTCAAGGCTAAAAGTCTGGTTTAAGATTTGATCCAATGAAGCACTCTCAGTTTAAATCATAAGACTAAACAACCCTGAGGAAAAATAGCACACAAAATATAAACAAAAACCCAAGCTCAAACATTTCAAGAAACCTATTTGAGAAAAAAAAAGGTATTCCTAACTTATTTAAATCAGAACTCACTAAACTGGGTCTCTTTAAAATGACTATTTATTTGTTTTTAATGAACTTTATGTCTAGTCAAAGTTGCTTAATTCTCGTTACAATGAAGAAATTAGAAAACTCCAAATAATTCTGCAGGATCAATTTTAGAGAAGTTCATCACAAATAACAGAATAGTTAGAGGTTTTTGACCACTATGCAAAAGAAATTAAAATTCCAAATGTCGATCTGGAGCAACTATGTATACCGGGAGAAAAAACCCCTTCTTTTTATTTTTCTCTGTGGTGAGATATTGTACACCGGGAAAAAAAGAAAAGAAAGCAAAGCAACAAAAAGAATCCCACAAGTCCAGCAAAAAAATTTCATCTGTTGCCTAAATATGATTATTTGCAAAACAAGGAAAATTATACCTAGATTCGACTGAAGTATTTTTCCACAAACATTTTTAGTAACAGGTCACAGTCCCAGTCTTGCTGCCTTTTTACCATAAGAAGTTAAGTACTGTGAGAGTCTCAGGTGTATTTAGTCTTCTTTTCTGGTCTGTGAAGCTTTTTTATTAAAGTTTTACTGAATATTTTACGAGAAATCTTGCAAACTTATAAACCTGAGAGCACGTGGTGTGGATCTTTGGAATTTGGGAGCGCAGCTGTCAGACAGAATCAGAATGATGAACAAACATGATTATACTGCCATAATTCTATAGGAGAAGTGAAGAGGAGCCTGTTGTAGGTGAGTCCAGGAGGGACCAGCACGAAATACACTTCTACCTGTACCACAAAGAAGATTCTTCCTCCCTGGGTGTGGCCTCCCAAATGCTTTGGAAGCCGAGCAACTGGCAGGGAGCATTCACTGCAGATGGGTCAGTAGCAGCTCACATAACACCGTGCAGATGAATCCGTCTGGCACCTAAGTGTTGGATATGGTGTTTGTTAGCTGTTTACCACGGGGTTTTTGCCACTCGACATAAAAGCAGGGAAAGGGTTTTTCATGTCCTTCAGTCATGTTCTGTAAACTTCCTTGTAGCCAAGAGGGTGTTTGAGCAAACTGCTCCCACGCTGCTTCCTCACCCTCCTGCTCCTGAGTCACTTTGAGATGCTCTTGAACATTATCCCTGCTGTGAATGGATGGCAGATTGTTTGGGCTGTGATTAAATTAGGCAGGCACAGGTGGCATCACCTGTTGTAAATTTGTCAACTTTTATGTCTACAGCAGCAGCTGCTCTTCTTCATTTTTTAATAACTCAGCAAAGAGGAGAGGAGAAGGATGCTGAGTCCACGAGGTGGATCACGTAGAAAAGATTCCCTTAGGTTTCAGAGAGGATGTTCCCCATGCCATTGTTCAGTGACAGATATCTCTCTGCCCTGATCCCCACAAGGAGATTTTGGGATGAAAGGGTATTAAATCAGCAGCAGGGAAGAAATGTAGTACAGTCTTCACTTTGCCTTTAATTTAGATTTGGTTAATGACCTAGGAAAATTTGCAAATCTCTGTAACGCAGTGTGCTGGTTCAGGGAAGAGACAGTCCCTTAGATATGGTATTACCCAGTGCTTTGGAAGCAGTAATCCTTAGATTTCACCACTATTTTAGTTAACACAGAAGTGAACCAGCTCCAGTTCTTACTCTAGCCTTTTCACATCATCATATCAGTATAATCTATATTATATTTCTGAATTTTTTGTCATATTAACTACTTTTTAAGTGGTCAGCATTTTAGCTTCATTTATTCTTCAAAAGTTACCACTGTTAATATTTAATAAATAGTAGTAAATAATACCAGATCCTAGAAAATTTTTTAAAAGTGTATAATATGTGTATTTTGTAAAATTTGTCTCAATGACACAGCATAGGTAAATCTGCCTCCTTAACAGGACTCTCACTACTCAGTAAAGTTCTCATTCTTTACAGTTATTTGCCATTGAGTTGTTTTCTGATCCTGCTGAAATCATGTTATTTTCCTTTTAGGTTATATTACCAAATTATGGTTTTCAGTTCAATTTCCACTTCCTGTTAACAATAACACAGTTGTCCCCCTTTTGACCTTCAAACATATTCATTGCACAAAAGATGTTTTTTAAAATTCAGACCAAAGTTCAATATAATAATATGAGCCTACAATACTGCCCAGCAATATGATTTGTACACTAACTTATTACTTATTCCTTATTATACCATGCTTTAAAACTTTCTGAGAATTTTTCAGCCGTGCAAAGAAGAGATACAACAAACTAGAGGACAGAGCAGAGACACATTGATGCTGACAGAAGCTCAGGCTCATTAAAATATCACATATGATCTTCTGAGCAGCTCTGGCAGTTTGTGTTCCTGTTGGATCCCTGCTTTTTGTCACAAGACATGGCATTTTTGATCCAGCCACAGGCATTCAAGATGTGGATTTGCTCTGCTCTGCCTTTGTACAGCCAAGTGGACAAGGAAATGCATGAGTGACTGATTATTACCTTTTATTAAGGGCATGTGTTAGAGGCCAGGCTCAAAACCTGTGCAGACCAAGGGGGTTTTCATCGACTGCAGCTGTCTTTAGGTCAGGCTGCCCGTGTGCTATCTGACATTTCTCGTATTTGTCCTTTTTAGGAGTGGCCTTTATAGGTCCTGTAATTACATTAATAGTTCTGATTTCCTTGGGCAAGGGGAAAAGAGAAGTTTCTTGGTTATGGACAAAAAAGCATTAAACTTTCAATACACTGAGCTCTGGGACCTCCAAGTTCACTCACTGAATCCAAATATACCATTTGTAACTAATTTTTGTGACTTCATATAAATTCAGATAGGCTGTTTTATGAGTTCTTAATAGTTCCTGGGTTGCGCAGGTTGACAGAGCAAAGAGGTGCTACCCTTGATGAGAAAACACAGAGGAAGGAAATCTGAGGGTGAGTACAGATAAAAGAATAAATAGGATGAATTGGCTGGTAAATAAGGCAGGCTGGACATCAGAAGACTCTTTCAAAATATTAGAACAATAGTTATAAAATCCTCAGTCTGGAATAGCTTGCTTTGAAAACAGAGCACTTTTTTGGTTTTGAATAATGTTATACAACCCATGGACTGTGACAGCACGAAAGTTGGATAACCCAAGAAGTCTCTTTCAAGACTGCTGTTTTAACATTGTCCCACAATAAAATTTCTGATATGACATATACTTTTCACTTAGAGATTTTAACTGAATTGTTCTGATTTAAAAATGCAATGTTCCAGACCGAATTCATTTTGCAAAAATGTACCAGGGCATTAGGTTTTATTCCAGTGCAGATTGAATATAAACATTTATGCCTGGAAAGCTGTTGAAAAATCAAATTATCCTCTGGCCAGCTTTAGCTGAATAAAATATACACAGGTGGTTCTTACCTGCTTCTTTGAAAGCAGGAACAAATGACAGAAAAACGACCAAAACTAACACTGACTGAAATTACAGGCACACTTTGGAACCATGTGCACTGAGAATTTCCATGCCAATTGGTGATCTCAGACTGATGTTGTGTTTCTTTCATTTAATTTTATATTACTCAGGCATTTTTAATTTCTACTTGTTACCAGCTGTACTGGGAGATTTGTTTGTTGGGGGTTTTTCCTACCTACAAAGCTACCAAAGTTACACCAAAGCTCATGGATTCTGTGTCCCCATTCAACATTTCTCTAACTGACATCTTCAATTTGTGCTATTTATCTATATAATTCATTCTCTCCCTTGTTTCCCTCTTTGCTGTCATCCATCCAGCACAATGCTTTCTAAGCTGTGATGGATCATCACACAGATCAGTGTTTCATTGTTATTACATCTATGGCTGCTATTTGGAAGCTTTCAGTCTGTACTTTTAAAGTCCCAGTGTTAATTGGGCTCCCTGCCTCTCCAGGCTTTGCATGTCCTTTTCCATTCCCACAAAAGACTTCAGAAGTCATTTGGAAAAAAATTTGTGCAATTTCTCAAGGTCGACTTTGATCCAGTTTCTTGCCTTGTTAGTATCGATCAGTGCTCCCAGCCCAGTGTCACTTTTTTATTTGTACACTTTTTTTAGCGTTCCCTCCTCTTGGCCATCATGTCAACATAAAATGTGGACAAGATTAGGCTTGGTACTGCAGTGGCACTCCATTTGTTGTCCTGCTTTTGCACTGCCTCAATCTATTCAACTCAATTTTTGGCCCTTTAACTATGCCAATGTTTAATCCAGCTGAGAATTTGCCAATATATTCGTGCTTATTAGTTTTGTATATTCACTGTTTGTCTCTTTCTATGCAGTGAATCCTTTGGAAAAGCCACACTATTTTTAATATCTAAGTTTCCCCACACTGAGACCTGTGTTAACACACTCCTAAGGATGGTGACCGGGACCTTGAAGGAAGGAATTGTCCCCACAAAGACAGTAAGATGTGATCATCAATATTTCTAGTGAAACACTCAACTAAGGTCTCATCCTCTAAGGATGTGAGTAGACAGGACCATGAAAGGAACATCTCTGCTACAAACCAGTTCCAGAACACAAATGTAAAAGCAGCAAAAATCTGCAGCTCATGTTGGTCCCGACAGGATGCTGATGGAGGCCTTCTCTATGCTTATCAATAAAGAGGAGCCAGTACAAAAAATAGACATGCTGACCGCACAGTTTATTTCATCATCTGAAGTGGCCTAGGTCAGTTTTATACCTCCTATTCTCTGCTTGACTGTTTTGATCCCCTGGCAATCACAACAGCTCTGTAACACAGCTTTGCCATCCTCGTTGAGAGCTGCAGCTTAACAACCTGCTCACATGTTTGTTTTGCACTGCCTCAAGGGAAAATTTGTGTTTTATATCCCTGAGATGAAGTGGCAAATGCAAATTTTGGAAAGATGAGAAGGACCTCTTGAACTAAAGATTCCTGAAAGCCCCAAATAAGTAACTAACAAGTTACTAATTGTAACTGCAAAATAAAATTTGTTGAAAGGACAATTAAAAGAAGTACAGCTTTTGCACCCATATTCCACAGATCCAAGAACATTTTACAATGTTACTGCCATTATTCCGAGAAATGCATAATATTAACTATACATTATCATGCACAGATAGGCTGAGCAGAGTTGAAGTCAGGAGAAACTTGAAGAGGCCCATCCATATATTTCTCAAAGATATATTTCACAGACCCTAAAATTTTATTAAAATTTTATCAAATTTTATTAAAATTTTATCAAATTTTATTAAAATTTTATTAAAAATCCATGGGATTGGATACTAAATGCTTAATAATGATCTCACTTTATTAAATAAATCTGCAAGTACTTACAGGCAGTGTGGAGTATATACGTGTATGCAAGGCTGCAAATATCAACCAAGAAGAAACACTTAATCCAAAATCTGAATTAGACAAAAATAGTGAGATAGAAGCCAACCATCATCTTTACAATTGCCATTTTACCCCAGTAGTCTGAAGGCCAGGAGCAGTTACATGATGTTTGAAGTGGACTCGTCAGTCTGAGGTGGTGCTGAAAATTGAGCCACATATTGGGGATTTACACCTTGTGCTTTGTCCATCAAATCTGCCTTTGTCTGACCGAAGCAGGAGAAGCCACGGCCTCCTCAGCATTTTCAGGCTCCAACTTCCTTGAGTTTTTCATGGACTGCATAGAGCTCTTCCTCACTGTCCAGTGGCACTAGTTCAATAAATGCACAGAAACAGATGGAGACTCCCATCAGCTCAGCTCAAGGTAACTCATTCAAGTAATGAAGCAATTATTTCTAGGAACACAGATTCAGCTAAGACCTCTCAGTCATCTCCTGTCCACAGAGACACCATCAGCAGATGCACTTGTAATATCCTTGTCTCCATTTTAAAAGAAGTTAAAAATTGAGCAAACACATGATATAGTTGCTGCAAAATCGCATTATGAATAATTAAAGTGAAACCTCTTTTTCCCCACTGCAGTCCATTACAGGGTTTTTCCTTTTCTTTGATACAGATAAAATCAGAAAAGAAAAAAGGATCAGAACGGGGGATATTTCTGGTGTGGGATCATATTGCTAGAGCAGATTGGTGGCAAATCTCCAGCGGAGTGCTATAAAAGTCTTACTGAGGGATTTCCTCTTGATAAGTTGTCTGCAATATGAGGTTTTTTGCAGCAGAACATTGAGCAGTGGCATAAATTCCCTTGCAGTGCTCTCAGGCAAAAAGCACAGGATGATCATTTCCACACATGCTCCCAGTGTGATACTATATTGTGTAAGAAGGCACTTTGTGGAAAATAGAAATAATCTGGTAGGATCTAAGCTGGCCTGTCTATACATTAACATTCCCAGGGAAACAGAGAGCTGGTAACATGAATTTAAACCATTTAAGATCCAAAAATTGACAACTGGGAAGACTGGTATAGACAAATATTAACTCTTTCTGTTGAGCTTTGCTGCACTTTCAACTTTCCAAATCTTGAGTGTCTAGTCAAAAGTAGACATAGGCTCCCTGCTTTTCCTTTGAGACAGAAAATCACCTCCAGAGAGTGATTTATCCACTACAGAGACAGATGTCTAAGACAACTGTGACCTCTTTTGGAGATGCCTTTCTCTTCTGTTCCAAGGAGGAATGGATACCAGCCTGTTAGTCTGATAACTTTGTGCAAAAGAGTTCCTATCCCATAAATCAGAATGAATTCATACTCCATAGTTTTACTGTATCAGCTGGCAGTGTTTCAAAATAGTGATTTGCTTTTATTTTTCTCATTTTTCCTTCATTATGGTAGTAGCAACCTGTGTGCCTCTTCCCCTTCGATGCTCCTCACTCTCTTTTCACGACTGCATCTGTGATAGAATAAATTTCAGTCTGTGTATGTGAAGAGATTACTGGCCATACCAAGGAAAAAAAGATGATAGAAAATACTTTTGTACATGGTGCTTAAAGTTGTTATTGTCTCCTCAGGAGAAAATCAAACCCTCCAGGCTTCTTGCCCCATAATTAGTTAAATACCCAATTAAGCAGGATGTTTAAAAGCACCCACATGTTCAGGTGCACCCTACAAAGTTGTCTTTTGGAATACAAAATAACAGTACCGGAAAAGGAAGAAGAGTTATTCAGGGATAACGGGGAAGATGAAACCAAAATTATGGCATCCAACCTTCGGAAGGAAGAATTTCTGGAGACACTGAGTCAGAATAGTGGTTTTAAGGTGATGTTTGGAAAAGCCATGGCTGGACAAAAGGATTTCCTGCAATAACAGGTGATTTTTACCTTTGGAGACAGGAAATCTTTCTGTTCTGGCATTTCAGCAGGTGACAGTAACACTTGGATGCACTCTGACAGCCTCTGAGGAACAATTGGGAAAACTTCCTATCAAAAGATTTCCAGTGTGCTGCTCACTGCACAGAAGGAAATCCAAGAGCCATAGTACTGCTGGCAGGTTTCTGAGGTTGGGGTTTTTCCCCACAAATAAGTATTTTATTTCTTAATAAAAGGGCTACTTGTCCAAAATAAGGATGAGTTTCAGCACTTCTGCTCAAAATAAGCTTTTCAACCCAGGCCCATCACAGATGTAAGTTGTTTTGCTCAATAACACAAAAGCCTCCAGCTTCCAATCTGTTTCTTTTCTTTTGAGTACCCTCTGCCTGTTTATCCAATCTGCCGGGCATAAAAAAGTCACTGGATGCCACAATATTGGCTACTTTGACAAAAGACACATGGTCAATGCAAGCTGTAAAACCCTTCTGAGATTCTGTCTTGGGCCGGAGTCTCACACTGATTTAGGAAGATGGCCAGAGGGAAGCCATTCTCAGAAAGTCATAAGAGTCAAGGAATGAAAAAGCCAAATTGAATCATCCAGTCCATTACTCTGAAAGCACAGGGCTGCTCGTAGAATACATTTAAGCCTTGTCTAGTTTGGAGGATCACCAAGGCTGGCACTTTCTTCCCAGGGCAGGCAGACATGAGCAAATTCTCTCAGCTTAACCATTCCTGGGCTGGGTGAGCCCTGGTGGGTGCCCATGTGTGTCCTGTTAGTCAGACTATCATGGGCTAATTCAATTTAGCTTTGGTCCAATTATCTCAGATTAGCTGCCACCTGAAAACATGCACAGACAGTTAAGGTGCCTCCAGTGATGTGCAATACTTTGACAGAGAATTCAAGCACTCACAAGACTATTATAAACTGGGTTTTCCTAATGATCTCTCGTTTTCTTACCTTAATTGTTTTACAAAGTAAGTTTATATAGCCAGTTGTGAAGGTTTGCAATTCCCCTCTCTCAAACAGGTGCAAATCACCTCCAATCAAAGTTGTTTCAACTTGCTGGTGCAGTGCCACACATCAGCCTGGGATCACATTATTTCCTGCAGGGTTTTTTTGTCAACGGGGAGTCATGTTAAAAGTGGAGAATTTCCCCACAGGCTTAACTTCTCTTCCAACAGGAAAGAGAAGGAGCAGAGCAAACCCAAAAGTTAAGCATCTCTAAATGTAGGCGTATTTATTGACTGTATTAAACACATTGATTCCTTCTCAAATATAAACAGGTAGTTATCCCCATTTGACAGTGTTACCATGGGTTAAATCTCTTTTCTCTGCCTAGATATGTATTGCAAAACACCATAGCAGAAAAAAGCTCTTTTCTGATGAATTTAAAAGTACCGACCCAATGCTTTCTGGGAAAAATTATTTCCATTTAAAACAATATTTTTCTACAGGTTGTACAGTTTCTGCTGAAGTATTCAATGTCACAGGTATTTGATATATTTATCTGGAAAATATCAACAATTTTTAAAGATTATGGTATTATTTTTATCGAATGTTAGCTATCCTGATTAAGACTTCTCCATCTTTATCAAAAAGACATTATTTGCTCCACCTGAAAGTTCAATAAATAATATTATTTCAATAATGATTTAATAAAAATATTGACTAACTGCAAAGAACAAGAGTGAGTTTTGAAAAACAAAATACTTTGTTCCTAGTTTTTTCTCCATTCTCTCAGAAAGCAGTAGTTCATTACAACGAGAAAAAACCAGCATCACTAGGAAATAATATAGTGTTGGTAGATTCCTCCTGAGAGGAAATCTTCACAGTATACAGCACATAGTCATATAAATCCGACAAAATATGAATAAATGGATGGTAAAATGAGTAAAAATCCAATATAAAAAAAAAAAAGATCCAGAAGATTGTGCAAGTGTTGAACAACTAGGAGTCTATATGATGACACAGTTTAATAATTTTGGGGGTAAGACAAGAGTTCACCATGTCATTTATTTTTCTGCTTGTTTTTCCCATTTTTATGTATGATACCTCTGCTATTCCCAAGAACTCATTAAAATACCATAGCAGTAAGTAGCAGAAGATCCAGCTTGCCAGAAAAAGTGTATAAAACAGCATCTGAGACCTGTGTGCAAATTCTGGAGGATGGAAGTGTGTAACAAAGCATCCTGGGGCACATACATTTTATTCTTCAGGTTTTTAAACAGCAAAATTCACCGGGTGTACAAATATCCCATCAATAGTGCTGCTAACAGGAAGAGAAAAAGCTACAGGGAGTTGTATACCCTGGAGAAGAGGAGGCTTGGGGGGGAACTCACTGCTTTCTACAACCACCTGAAAAGAAGTTGTAGCCAGGCGGGGGTCAGGCTCTTCTCCCTGGTAAAAAGTGACAGGACAAGAGGAATAAGTCTCAAGTTGTTGCAGAGGAGGTTTGGATTTGATATTAGGGAAAATTTTTTCCCTGAAATCGTGGTCAAGCATCAGAACAGGCTGCCCGGGGGAGTGTTGGAGTTGTTGTCCCTGGAAGTGTTCAGAAACGTGTAGATGTGGCACTTGGGGACATGGTTTCGTGGTGGACCTGGAAATGTTATGTTAATGGATGGAGCTGACTCTCTGAAAGGTCTTTTCCAGCCTTAATGATTCTACTAATACAATGAATTCCTGTTCTATGCATTATTTTGAAAAACTCTCCAAAAATGCTTATTTTACTTACCTTCCATTTTGTCAATTTGAAATATTTGTGGTAAGATCTCCCCAAAATGAAGAAATTCTCCAGCAGTGCTTCATTTAGAGATAATTGTGACAATGAAACCATTGTGTGCTTCAAAGGGAGAGTGCAGGTGGAATGGATCCAGAGGAAGGAACTTTCTGGCACCTGGACAGCAAAGGGTCACATCAAGTGACAGGCTACTGTCACTGACATAATTCAAATCCTTACCACTGGGCAGATGAGGCAATAAATAAAAAAGGCCTCATGGCCTTAAATCAGCTTTTACTAGAGCACTCTTTAGCGTTTGGCTTCAGGACCTCATTTTTATTTCATCTGTTTTGGAGCCTCAGCACCATCTAACTGGATCTGAACCTATTAGCACAGAGCCCATGAACTGCAACACCTGTGCAGTGGCAGATGTTCCCCGAAGTCCTTAGAGAAGGCAGGTGTGGAGTCATCTCTCTCTGCCTCTGCTGGTCTCAGCCTGCTCTGTAACATCAGTAAAAACCTGACTTATGGCAGGAAACAAAAATTAATTATTTTCCTCCAGTGTTTGTTGTTGTTTTGTTGCTTCTTTTTTCCTGGGATGATGAGCAATTTGATGCTAAATATCTTTGCTAGCAATACAGAAATGCAACTCTCTCCTGAATTTCTGTAAGTATTTTCTTTTACTGCAGTGTAGGGCAATTAGTTCTACTATTTATTAGTGCCCTGTGTCAAACGCTCCTTCTGTTTACCAATCTCAAACCTGTCACCTTTGAAATTCACTAGTTGCCTCTTTGTGATTGTACTATGGAACTGGGATCACCGTTCGATCACCATTTCCCAATCACAAACATTTTGATTAAGTTCCCAGTTGCTAAACTGCTTGCAAAGGTAACTAATGGCAATTCCTTTCCTGTAGGAGAAGATTTCTATAAATATTTCCATTGCTCTGTGATAGGTGCCTTCTCTAGGGCTACATTGCCCTCTCTGGGCTTTTTTGAAATGGGACCAGTAGATCAGAGGAGGCTGGGTCTCTTGTTCTGTTTAATGAATTACAACGATGTCATCTTGTTTTCTGGCTGGCTGCTCATGCATTTAACATCTCTGCATCCTCTTGGGACCAACCCAAGAGCCACTGAGCAGTGAACTGCCTCTAGTGGTGCCCAGGGATCTTGCCTGAATGAAGCTGTCACTATCACTCCCTTTTCAACCTACATAACTTATGCTTGTTACCATCAAACTTCATTTAATATTGAGAAATTTAATTTGGAGAAGATACCTCCGGATTTCTTCTTGATCTTGTTTGGATTTGATTATCACAAATAGTTTCTTTTCTCATCTGCAGGCCTTAGTGTCCTGCTGTTCACCCCAGTTTCCATGTCTTCTGTAGAAAAAACTATTCATTTTGGGGGTATGTGACAATATGAGATGTATTTCAACAAATATGTGAATTTCAGGAGGGAATTTGCATACATTCTCTTGTTCCATCTGGGGTTTTTTCGATATGATAAATACATATCTCTCATCTGAGATTTTATTCTTAGCCCACAGTGCTTTCTAAGCATCTGATGTGTATCTTGTGTAAGGAGCTTGTTTTATTCTCATTCCTCTAGCTTTTGTAGGTATTTTATCAACAGTTGATTTGCTGCATGGACACAAACAAACACACGTGGTGGAACTGCAAATTCCATAACCTAGGGAGAGCAGAGGGCTTTTCTGTAATCCAGGTTTCATAAGAAGCAGTCTCATTTGCCCACAGTGCTGCCTTCCCTGGAGATCTGTCAAACCAATAATATGCCCACACGATGACAAATAAATGTAGTTCCAAACTCATCAGTCCAAACTCAAAGGACCTGATCCAATGCAATCAGTGCTAAGTCTCATTAATTCAGTGCACATTGAATTCGTTTCTCCAATTAAACTGCATCCAATTTTAAGTTCTTTTAGAGTGTGAGTATATTGTAACAGCAAAACTGGATCAGCAATCAGACGTTCCAAGCACAGAAAAGGTTCATCTGAGTACCCAGTTCTATAGTTTGCCACTTAGATAATAACAACTGGCAATGAGAGCAGGATGCACCGAGTTCTTGATTCTGTAAACAGATTCCTCTGTAAAACAGAGGTACAGAAAGCATGATGAATATTCTAGATTAGTAGAGAGAACAATCACTTGGAAAAAGAAACTTTCAATGTTCGTGCATAAGCAGAGAAGGAATACCTGGCCTACCCTATCCAAAATATTCAATGTCCACATACTGTTGTATTAAACAAAACAGATTATGCAAATGTTTTCTGAGGTCTTGTCTGGTTGGCCTGCCCTAAAACCTGTGTCATTCATCTGTTTAACCAAAGAAATCATTAGATCCATAGGCACTCATTTAACAACCTGAAGCTGATTTAACTGTTAAAGCATTTTTGAGATTAGGGTTCTGAACTGCCAGAATTTCAAGACATCAAAGCCTTTCTGAAAAAGAAGTGGACTTTTCTAATATGTCTTTTGAGTTCCCTACAATCAGAAACTTTTACTCAACAGATGTCTTCCAGAGACCATATTTCACCACGGCCTCACTGCACCGTTTGAGAAATCAGCACCATAATTATGGGAAACTGCTGAATATTTTGCAGGAGTGCCTCTGTAGTCTATCCTTTCTCTTCAAACTTATGATTATTACATAAAACATGATAAAACTTACTTCTCTTTTTAGAGAAGAAACAATGTGAGAGTTCTTTGGTTTTTCAGACCTCTACACGTTACATTAAAATGAAATATTATTTAAAGTTCGAGTGATTTAAGGGTCTGCAAGTTTAAAACAAATGAAACAAGCAGAAATAACATTGTGCCTCACGTAGCAAACAGCAGAAACAAATAACATGCTGCACCAGTTTTGCCATCCCTCCGAGAAACAGATCAATAATGAAAATGTGCTTCATTTTTATGAATTGCTATTGCTGTAATTTATTTGGATATAAAATCCATATTTCAGTCAGGCAATGAGGCAAAGGTACTTCTTATGGGCAGCACACAACTGACAGAGGTGATGTGGGTCTGACCATGGAAATGTAATTTTATGTTCTTAGACTCCAATATGAGCCATACCTCTCTTTCCTTAAGCTGTTCCTTAAGGGAGACATCAGCACTTCCAGTAAGGGGAAGGCAAATTAGCAGCAATTCACACCAGTATTTCTCCAAGGTACTTGATGAACAGCAAAGGCCTCAAGGAAACAGAAATTCAGGGACTTACTGCATAATTCTGTCCTGAGATGCTTTTCTAATCCTTTACTCCTCTTCCTCTGCCACTTTTTTCTTCTGGTGATTTGTTTATAATCTCTCTTATTCTCAAAAGTCGTAGCAGCCTTCCCAATATTAACCTGTTACATAGATTTTTAGAAGTTAAAAGCTCCACAATTTATAACCCTTAAAATACTGCATAATATTACTAAGACAAAAACACGAATGAGATTTTTAATTTAAAATTGATATAAAAAATTTTGACATAATCCTTGTCATAATCTTTCCCTAGGCTTCTTTCTTGAGATTTAAAAAAAAAGGCTAACACCACTACTGCTACTTTTATATTCCATGTCCGTAGTTAAAGAGCTGCGGAGAGATTATTAAAATAGTTATTCAAGCTGACCAGAAGAGACACAAAGCTGACAGTCCTGCAGTTATTTTATTATGTACGCTAGCACTTCATTATGTTTCTTAGGAAATAATCACATTTTCAGAGACCAAATTCCACCTTGGGAGACCTGAGCACTTCTGAAATTCTATGAGATTCAGCAAAGTCACAGCAGATGTTGCTCCACTAAGTTTAAAGCAAACAAACTCTCTGAATGGATTTACATATTAGGTTTCAAAGCAAGAGGAAATTATTGAAGTAGTTAATATTAAACTTTCCCAGTGAGTGAATTATTCCATCTTTTTTACACATCTTTCAGATGACGATGGGATTCACCACAGGAATGGAAACAGGATGATGGATTAGAGGGACACCAGTCTCAATAGTTATCTGCTTCAGCTGCTCTGTTGTTTTTTCTTATGTCCCAAAGCTCAGTACCTTTGAAATTAGGGTTTCATATTTCTCCTATCTCAGTATTTCCTGAGCAAGGCTGCTCAACATGAACTGCTGATGTGGCAACCCAAAATGCAGTAACAGTTTTGTCAGAAGGTCAGCTGCCGGAGTTCTGAAAACATAACCTGTAAGAGGTCATCAAGGGAAAGGCTGGTAGACAGAATTCAATATCACCTTTACTTCTTGGTTCTTCAGAAACATAACTGAAGAGTTTTCTTCTAATTTCTTGATAAAATATTTTTTATTAATGGTCACTAACTCCAGATAAATTTGTCATCACATGGTATTTTACTGTTTACATTTATTGATTGATTGGTTAGATTCTATAAGCAATAATTTACCTTTTTATGCAACAAAATCTTTCACAGAAACTCTGCACTTTCCACAGATATTTAGTTTTTCTTCTGCTTTTAAAGGTAACTTTATTAAACCTGTTATCAAAATGCAGTCCAACTCAGCACATGAAATGATTAGGCATTTTTCATCTGCTGGAAGCTTGCTGGTTGGTAAAAGGACAACCCAAACCTAGAACTTAGTGAAAGAACTTTTTAAGTTCTTTTCCTTTTTGAAGTAATTTTCCTTTTAAACGTAATGAAAAAAACAAACAAACAAACCCACAACAGAGTTTACTCAATAAAATTTGGATTTCTCTGCTCTTTGCTGAAGGTGTTCCCCAAACTTGCAAGCACTGCAATCTTTTGGAGGTAGAAGTCGTGGCTACCTTCTATGGTGCTGAACAGATACCAGTAAATATGATAATGCTGCTTGACATTGCTCCCAGAAGCACAAAAAATGTTTAGATGGTGTGTTAGGTTGCTAAAGTTGTGATTCCACGGTGACCTTCCTAAGTTTTCTCTTTGTCTAAGTACCAGGAGGCATTGAAGGGATGCTGTCCCTCCTGTACTTCTTCCTAAATTCCTGCTTTCACATCATTCCTATTTTTGTGCCATTAGGAAAAACTGTACAGCTTGAGGAAAAGCTGGAGGTCCTGAAAATTGGGATGTACGGGACGGGGTTAGTCTTCAACAGATCAGTTTTTTGTTTGACCGTAAAATAATTTGTCTGGTCAAGGATGTTTTACAGATTTAATGAAGAGCATACCTTGCCTGAGTCTAGATGGTTTTCTGGTTGTTTCTGTGGAACAGCATTGACTACATCCAAGTCAAGTGCTGGGACTACATAAATAGATGGTCTTATATCCACATTAATATTTGTCTTTCCCTGTCCAGGCCCACAGCTAATGCTGAGATTCTTTGACCACATCCCATTTCCTTGTATTGACACTATTTTCAGTCTCCTGCCTGACTCTACTTTCATAAGTTTGTTGCAATGTCAGTCAAATAATAGAAATGCAGGAAGCAGTGTTTGAACTGCCTTCGTGTACTCAGAACTGCAAACTTGGTTTTGAAACCCATCCCAGAGTGCAATTTGAACCTCCTTTCAAGAGCTCCCAAAGACATCAAAGGACTGAAAGAACTTTACATCTTTTGCGGCATGGTTTTAATTTTTGACAGATCTAATATGAACAGTTTCCCCTAAACTTTAGAGCAATTCCTCCACTTGGTGCTTGACAGGTTTTCTTTCCTTGATTAGCAAATATTTTTCTTTCTAAAGCAACGTAGAAAGCCATGTGTCACCTATAAATGAGCAGTTATAAATCTGATCAGAAAAGCCAGGGACTCAAACGAGGCAGTGGGTTTTCGTTGATGAGATAACACCACCTAATTGCAGACGGTGTTTTGGAAAGGTTTGCACAGGCAGTGGGCACAGGCTGGCCTTGAAAGACAACAAGGCTTCACAGAGGATCAAGTTACAAATTGCACCATGGAATTGATGGATAGAGCTAAGTCAGCTTCTTCACAAACATCTCTTCACACTAATTTCTTGAGGTGTTTTCTCCCATCAGGTCTTGGTATTTCTCTTTGTACCGGGAGTGAAATCACTAGCATTAATTGGTAAATTAACATGACTTCCTCCTTGTCTGTTTCGTGTTGTGTGCAGTCTCTCTGGAATGCAGCAAACACTTTATTTTACTCTGTTAAATTTTTGATTTGTGCCTAAAGTGCTTCCTTTGTAATTTGAATTGAGGACTAAAAATAACTTGCTGAAGCAATAGGGTTGAAAGTAACCAGGAAAATCAGGATTAGGGATTTCAGACTCTATCTTTGCTCTGACCACAAGTCATTTCTCTCTCAGCCGTTCACACCTCTAAAGAACATGAGCACAATTTTGCTATTTCATGTGGGCATTTTTAAAAGTATAATCCAATATGCCCACAGCATTTTGAAGACCAAAAGAACAGAATCCTTTTACTATTACATAGCAGGTTTCTGTTTGGTTTGGTCTTAATTTGTTCCCTACTTCTATTCTGCATATATGAAATCACTTGTTAAACTGTCATAAATAGTTTGCTTCTATTTATCCTCATGATTTTGGAAATCATTGCACGGATGTGGGCTGTGATCTAAAGCTAATTGAGACCTACAGAGAAACTCTTGCTGACAAAAAAGCAGTGGGATGGATGAGGCTCTCAGAGAGTTGACATAACTCCCTTTTGAAATATTTCTTGTAATATAGTGTTATCCACCCATTCTTTCACAGCCTTCCTGGCCACAGCATGGGGAATCTGCAGACTACTGAGATGAGAGCAGACACCAACCAGTGTGAAATTTTAATCCTGAAAAGCAAAAAATAAAAACAGAGCTAACAAAGAAACCAAACCCAGTGGGATGGGAAATGACAGAAAGAAGTTCACCAGCCAGAATACTAAAAAATAAAAGTACAATTACTTGTAAAATACAAAGTTTTAGGCTATAGTAATCTGACCTCTAAAAACTCAAAGAGTTTCTGGAAAGGCAAGATAGAAAATAGAAGTTAACGCTGGACAGAGAAGAAATTAAAAAGATAAGGGGGAAAAAAAACCTAATTATTTTTTTCCTTGCTTATATTCACTTATACAAGTCTCCTCACTGCTCTTTTATATTCTATCATCTTCTATATATTTCTATGTATTTCTAGTTAAGGTACACTATTCAGCAAGAAGATAATGATTGGTATGAATTCCTATTTAGTTGTTTCTCCATTTAATAAAAAAACTAACAAAGGAACTCCTTCCTTTGAATATTCCAGTTACTTAAATGAGTGTTTGTGTATTGACAAAGACTGATTGCTTTCCACTGCATTATAGAGTTCTAAGAGCTTTCATATTCCCCAGCTTCACTGAATTTTGAACCTTTTGACTGTGTTTTGCCAGGGCAATTTCTATGCAGTGGGTCTGTTTTAATCAGACCAGGCATTTTGTCATTCACCATTCACACACATTTTTCTATTATTTTGTGCATTTCCAAAGACAAAAATTTGCTCTTCAGAAATGCAGTAAACTGGTTCTCCAGATGTGACAGGTCCAATTCAGATTAGGCAAAACCACAAAGTTTATTTACTGTTACACGCTCTACAGAAGGAGAGATTTAGATAATGGAATAGATTACATCTCTAGATATGGAAAGGAAATGCTCTATAAGAGGTACAGGAAGCACAGGCAGGCAGATGAAAACCAGCCTTTTTCTGACATCACTGTTCTGTGGGGGGGTGGTTGTGGCGAGAGGAGGAAAGCAAATCTATCCCTGATATAACCTTTTATCCTCAGTGGTGCTCCCTAGGGCTCAGGAAGTCATTTCCAAAAGCCTTGTGGATGCAGGAGCTCTGGTACAGCCCCACTGATGCTAAAAGTTGTCCATGCAGATGGAAAAGGTGCAAAACTCACTGCAAGGCCAAAGCCAGGTTTAAATCTGGACAAAGCAGGTGCATCTCCCATGGAAGGCATTCAGCCAAATGCAGTGGCAGTGTGGGCAGGGAGGAAATCACTCCTGCAGTTATTTTGCTGTGGAATTCAGCCCAGAAGTTAATGGGGAAGCAACACCTGCCCAAATCTGCTCTAAAAACTCCACAAGATGCACACAGAAAAACAACCTTACTTGATACAGGAATTTATTTCTACTGCTGCTCTTTCACTGGCCACCTTCCAGAGCAGGGCTTTGCCTAGGCAAGAGGAGTTAGGACAGTGACAGCAGATTTGGGTCCTACTTAATTCTATTTCATGCTAATATTTCATATAAGCTTGTGAAACCTTTGGAGTTTTGGCCTTGAAATGTCTGTCATGCTCAATACAGAGCCTGAAAGGAGGGGAGAAAGCAACAAAAACCATCCCACCATCTGTTAGTACAAATCATTTTCCCAGCAAAGTGTCGGTTTGGTACATTCTCTAAATAAAATCTACTTCTAAGCAATCTAAAATGCTGTGAACAGACAAGCTTATTAGCACTTGTCATATTTGATATAGAAAATACTGGAATTAATTTCCTCCTCTACGCTGATAAAGTACTTGCAAAGAAGTCTGGAAATACAGCAGAAATTTGTGTCTTGCAAAGGGAAGTTGTACTTCGGTTGTGCAATTTCTTTGGAAATCTCCACTGTCGTGCAGAAAGAATCTGCAGTGGGTATGGAAAACATAAATCAGTTCCCCTCACTTGTAGACCTCTTGGAGCAAAGTGCAGATCTCTCTTCTGTACTTAGTGTTTTAGAAAGTCAGAAAGTAGGAGTATGACTTTAATATTTTATAAAACATTATATAATATAAAATAGTTCAAATAGCCTGATCTGATACAGGACACTGTATAAGTGGGATAACTATATTATTAGATAAATGGCCATGACCAGGAATAAGAGAGTACAAGATCAATTCTCTGTCTGAAAGTTCAGAAGTCATGTAGACCAGGTCTATCCTAACTGTATTTAGCTTCAATCCCCTTCTTTGATCGAAGTCACATCCAGTAGTTTTCATGCTACCTTTGCTGAATTTCATCAAGACTAAGATTCTTCACTGAGGTGATTATTCCATCACTTATATATTTGATATGTTCAGCTACAGAACTGTGGAGTTTTACTCGGTTTTCTTTTTTAAGGCATTAGTCTCTGACAGAGACACCACTGCCTCTGAAATTCTCACATTTTGTTCTGGATATTTCCTGTACTGGTAAAAAGCAGAGAACAGCTACACAATAATGATCTTCACATTTTGCAGCACGAGAGATTGTCCTGCAATGAAATTCCATGGAGTATAAACCGTCCTCCTTTTTCCAGTCATCTTTGATCCTCCAGAATTTCCAGGTTGCCAAATTTAATTATGGCCCTGCAGTTGTTCACTTCGAATGAGCACACGATAAACCATGACAATTTACCCTTGTCTGTCTAGAGAAGGGCTGTGTCAGTACCTTGCAGTGTAACTGCTTTATGGAACAATAGCATAATCACCCTTTATCTCTTCTACAAACTCTTTAGGAGTGCTCACTGTACTCTGTTTTTCAACAACTGCCAGAACCTAATCAGAACTCCAATTGCCACATCTATATTCAAAAAGTTCTGCTGGCAAAGCTTTGCCATCTCAGAGCATGACAAAGTCACACCACCAGCTGACTATTGGGCCAGGAAAACATCTTATAGGCACAGTTGTGCCTAAAAAGCTCTATAAAATTGACTTGGACTATTGAAACAGGCACTGCAAAAATTTGGCAGAAAGCACAAAAAAAAACCCCAAAAAGCAAGGAAATAAACAAAAAATTCCAGAACTGTCTGCAACTGTGGTACAAATAAAACAGATCAGGACTTGGTTTTTAACCCAGGAGCCAAAAAGGATGAAACAATTCACATCCACATGCTTCTGTCTGCCCTCCTCCCTCCCAAAACTGGATGGCCATATCCAAATTGCCTGTTATGACTAATTTTTAGTATTTGCTGCCACTCACACCCTTTGCAAATGTTGTCTGCTAGATGCTATTGGCCATAAACAGGGTGTAAACTGGCAACTGAGCAGTCTGGACAATTATCTGTCGTCCTTTGAGCCATGCTTTATTTACCAGTATAGGTATATTTAGTGACTGTATTTGTTATAGAGGTATTCTGAAAATAGCCTGACCAAATTATCTGTGGGGATTAGGAATCTATTCTGGAGATAATACTTGAGGGTAGCTATCTCATTGTCCTTACATATGCTCAGTAAATGTGTTTATTTAGGATTAAAATATACCTATTTTTTTTTTTAATGGTCAATACAGATTTATAGCTAGTTTGCTTTGTCATTCTCTACTGTTATTATTTCTGTTTGTTACTCAGAGTATCACAGAGGTCGAAGACACCCAGATTCCTGCTGTTATTTTTTGTATCAGAGAATTTGTGGTAGCACCACTGAAGCATTTTTACCCCAAGCACGGAGGTTTATGTCTAACTTTGACTTTAGGAAAAAAAAAGGGGGAAATTAAAGGAAAAAAAAAAAAAAGGAACAACTTGCTGATTAATTAATTTTTAATTGAACTAATTTGCATGGAATTGTGCTTGTGGTAGTTCAGAAAACAGTCACCTCTGATTAATAGACATCACAAAATTAGAAACATTAACAAGCTTTTTTGGTATAGCCCATTAATCTAAATAGTTTCTTCTAAGTCAAGCCTGTTTTACACAGACATTTTAATTTACGGATCCTACTTGGACCACTGTTCACATTTAGCAAGATTTAGCTACAAAATTTATCTAACTGATATTCCCAGAAGAATTTAACAGCTTTTCATCCTCTACGTAGATGGCTAGTTTTGGCCAGCTACTATACACCCTCCCAGCCTCACCCTCCTTCTTCAGACACTGTTAATTAGGAAAACAGTTTCTCAATTTCTTGACCTTTCTGTTGTAATTCGTGTTATTTATCTGTGCCGCAGATATCTAAGAGATTTTAAAACTTTTTCTCGTGAGAAAAACCCCCCATATTCTAGCATGAATTACTATCTATTTTGTATAAATAAATCATCTAGCATTAGTTTTTCATCAGGTGTTGTTTTGAGGAGGAAAAGTTCCTGCTGTTCCTTTCCAAAGGCTCAGGAGAGGAAAATGTAGAACCAACCCGAGAACAATTGAAGCAGAAAGAAAGGAATAGCTAACAGGTATATGAATACATGAAATACATGAAAAACTGTTTCTCAGGTTTAAAGTTAGTCTGCAGGTTTACAGAGGGTGGGTTTGCCTCATATTTTATGCTGGTTACTAAAGAGTTTTGAAGAGTTCATACTTCTCTCTTGCACTTTGAAAGCAAATTGTGAGAAATAAATGAGCAGCGAGTGGAAGGTGTGCAACAGAAAGATGACAGAAAGCCTTAGATGCTCACTGTCAAAGACAAATGTCATTGTATTGTCAAGAATATGCAAAATATTGGCAAAGAAGACCTCATTTGAGTGACATAATCACTGTGTCCTATTTTTCCCACCTGGACAAGAAATTTCTCTGGACTGCTCTGTTACTGCTTGCTGAATTATTATTGATACCCGCTTTTAATAAGCTTTAAAATTCATGCCAACCCCTCGAAATAATGATAAATGTTACAAAAATATCTTCAGGCTCTTTGTTAGACAAGTTAACATAAATATTAGTGGATAGGTCTTGAGCCAGTGTGGATCAATGTACCTTACTTGGAGTCAAAACAATTATGTGTAATTACACAACCTGAGCTCATAATTCTTTCTTTTCCCCTTGAGGGATGGATTTTTTTTCAAATATCTAAAAATGGATGGGAACATCTTGTCTCACTTGAATAAATATTCAAGGAAAGCCAGGTGCCTGATACACACAGATATTTTTGCTAGGAGGGTCTTTGATGGTACAAGCTAGAGAGATCTGTTTGAATATCTGTATTTTCTGAGAAGTGATGGGATTCTCTCACTTCTTCTCTTACTCATACAAACCAAACCTTATTGCAAATAACTTTTGGGGGCTAAGCTGTGCATATATGCAGAAACAATCTCTGAAACCTTGAAATTTCTTCAGCTACAAGTAAAAACCACAGCTTTTTTCTTGTCTCCAAATATAAATCTACAGTTCCCATTGATATTCTTGGCAGTGGTTACATATATCTTGAGGTAAGAAATCGGTGGATTTCAGTCAAACTAATTACACAGAGTGTTGTTTATGTAATGATGTATTTCCCCTGTAACATGGTATTAAGAGTGGAAACCAAAATGCTGCACACTTATGGGCCAGCTGTGCTGACTCCATAAATAAGTAATTGTGCAGCCAAATTTCTTGGCCACTCTATATATATATTATACTGAACATCTTTCCCAGTATAATTAATAAATAATGAGATTTTTAGCTGTGGATTATCTTTCCAGTATTTGCTGTGTCGATCTCATTCTAAAAAGCAAATAAAGCAAATAAAAAACAACTACAGCAGCAACAAATGGTAACTAGTTTTAAATTTAAACTGCTGTCTTTTCTTTAGAAATAAGAATCTGGGTCACACTGTGGTTTCAAATAGCAGTGAAATTGTTTGTTTTGTAAGTTTTGTTTATTTTTATCGTAGCATATTAGATCTCTTGCTCTAATACTGTGGACACAGAATGCTAAATAGATGTGTTGATGATTAAATGACATCTGGAATATTTCCAGGACATCTGTTACGTGATTTAGGTATGTTAATTCCTAGGAGTTACAGTGTAAAGTTTTTAATCACATTGAAGATGGGATTGTCCTTGACTACTTATACATAAAGAAATAAAAGTAAGTTAAATGGCACTGAACGTAATTTTCTCTCTACAGCATATCAGGTTATACCCTCAATATCATCATCAGCCTGAGATACTTCCTGTATTTCATAGACTTGGGTCATACCAATAGTTCCTCATTTCCCATCCTAAATTGTGACAAAGCCTGTCCTGGAGACCGGTACCTTCGAGAATCTCAAGGCAGATGGCACCAGCTGTTATTTCACCCCATGCAAACAGGATTGTGCCACAAAATGATGATTAATTAGATTAGGAAAAATCAATGAAGCGTATTTTTGTCAGCCTCCCCAGCTCAGAGTTCTTACTGACTAACATGAGTGAGTTTACTCCTGATGAGTTTGATTTGTGTTCGACTTATTATAATTTTCTTTGAAAAGCTTTGTTTGTCAGGGTTCTGGTTTTTTTCTTGGTTTTTTTTTTTTTTTTTTTTTTTCTTCTGAATAGGGTGCACAAATGGCATTTGACTCTTTTAAAAAGCATTTACAATTTGTAAGAATTCACAACTTTAATTGGACAATCCAGCCTAATTGGTTTGGTTGTTAGGCCTTTTCATCACCTGAATCTTCACTTGCTCATTGTTTGTCTTGTACAATGATTCATTAGACATCTTAGCATGACAGAAAGCTTGAAATTTCTTGAGAGTTTATAAAAGATTGCTGGTTTTTTCATAGTCATACTTGATATGACAGAAACTGGTAGTGTGGAATGTACACAGTTTGCTTTGTTTCACTTTTGTAAAAGGTACAGGGCTTGTTCTAATTAAAAATATCTCTCTCTTTTTGATGTAATTTTGTCCACCTCTTCAAGTAGCTACATGATCTTCACTGTTTCTGACATTATATATCAAATAATTGAAAAGCATAATATTACTAGAAGTTAAATCTTTTTCTTATAGTGGAGATGGAGATGTAGACAAGAAAGAATTGAAGTTACCAACATTTTTAAAAAGGATAAATGGCACAGGTAATTATTTTCTTGGTAGTCTGAGTCTGATCTTGAGCAAAATAATGGAGCAGCAGACAAGGGGTTCAATTAATACGAAAAGTAAAGAAAGGGAAAATAATTAACATCAATCAACATTGAAGAAAAGGTCACAAAGTTATATTAGTATCTAACAAGACAAAAGAAATTGGCTTATGAAGGAAACAGCAGTGGTGCAATAGACTGCAACTGAACATTTCTCTTTGTAATATATATATATGTATGAATAAAAACTTTTTAAAATTCCAGAAAATTGACTACCACTCACATTTCATAAGGCAAATGTGAAAGGGGGTTGATATTTGTCCACAGGGAGTTGATATTTCATTTGTTTCCGAATATACCAGTTCTTGCCCATGTGTTGTATCAGCCTCTTACGGGGTTATTAGCTATTGCTACAGGAGAAGTACCTTGATAAAATTAATTCCAAAATAATTAAGGCTCATTTCAAGTCACCAGATAAAAGTGAACTCTCAGTAATCAAATGGGTTTGGTTTTACAAAAAAAATGGCCAATTGAGAAGAAAGAGAGACACGACCTCTGCTTCTATTGACAAGAAATTTTCTAGAATTCTGGTTTCCAATCTTCATTCGACAGCTGCAAAAAATACTGAAAAACTGAGATAACACAGAGAAGAGCCTTGAGAATACATGAAAGGGTTGGAGAATACAGTGAAAACCACAGGTGATTCCATATGTTTAAATTATGAAAAGAAAGAATGAACAGTTGTGTGAACACAGTCTGAAAGAACCGAAGTGGAAATGTGGAACAGGATAACAAAAATCTTTAACAATCTGTGTTTATTTGGGAACTGGAAAACCAAATCTGATCCATGGAATACTTCCACCTTTTCTCTGGAAGAGGCAAAAATGACAATGCCAGCAGTAAATTTAATCCATACAACTAAATAAATTTTCCTGAATCTGCACAAAGCTTGGTTGGGATCTGTTGTTGTACCTGTGTCCCAGAGATGAGGAAAAATAGGACAGTGTGGAAGGACAGGACATGTGGAAGTTGTGCACACATCACTTTATTGGGATGTATTCCAACTTTCCAGCCACAGCAAAGTGAGAACTTGCACTCAGTTAGTGCCAGATACGGAAGCAAAAGACAAACTTTGTAAATCTCAAGCCAACAGAAGTTTTAACCAAATAAGCCTGACCTGTGAAGATCTCATGGGCAAATGTGTCCCAGGATACCACATCAGGGCGAGCACAGAGATTTTTCTGAAATTAAGCCTCCAGACTCACTCCTTTAAAGGACTGACACTGATTATCTGTGGCAGGGATTACATTCCCAGCCAGGGTAATCAACTGCTCACTGCACCGTGGTTGCACATCATTAGTTAACGATACCCGCCATTGCTCTCATCTGTCTTGCTCAAACTCTGGAGACAAGAGGCATTTCTCTTGCTGGATCCCATTGTCTTTCTTTCATTGCTAAGCTTATAAGTGACTCTCATGTGTTTAGTTAAGTTCTCATTTACTTCTTTTTAGCTCCTCTGACACCTTTTGCCAAGAGAGTGAGGTGTTTCCTGCTGAGATTATTAATTTAACAAATGGACACCGAATAAAAGAGGCTGCCTTTAAACCCACAACACCATTGCCCTGAGGTAGTTCAAGAAGCTGTGCTTTTATCAGAAACCTACACTGAAGGCTCCGGGGCCATCATTATCTTTTCAGGCCTGAGCAGTAGCGTCTGCCTTTATTTCCTTTTCTGGGTGACAGTTCTGAAGGGCTGACATTAATCGCCAGCAATCTCATGATGGCATGTAATTGCATATATCAAAAAATATTCATCCTGGGGGCAGCTGCCAGTGCTGGAACGCTGGATATCAATCCAATTAAATCCTAGCATGGAGATAATTGTTTGTCACTCACTCCAAGGAAGAGAGTGACATTAATGCTATGTCCCACAAGTGACCTTTACGTCATCTGGCCTTCATCAACTAATTAAAAGGGTTATGAGAATGTCTCATGTCAATCACATTGATTCGATAGACTGAGCTAAACACAGAGACTCTAGTGGAAATAAGAATGAAAACTTTTCTTCCCAAACTTCGCTTTTCTGGATGATACTGCTGATATTATTAACAAAAGTACATTATGCTGATTTAATTGTTGCAACACAGAGGGAAGCAGTTGAAAATCAAAATAGAGACATGGATTCCTCTCTGAAGAAAATGGGCTTCAACAAGAAACATTAAGAAAATCTATGAAAATTTTCAAGGTCTGTTCTAAGTTCCTGACCCTTTCTCTACATCAATTCAGATACAAATAGGAGTCATACATAGGAGGAGAAAAAAGCTACAGGCCTGTATCTGTGAGTTGGGGCCAGTTGAGTTGCTCTTTCAGCTCAAGTGATGTAGTCATCACAAAGAAATGGACAAGTGACAAAATCACTCTCTCTACAAAGGCATTTGATCACCAGCTCATATTCTGTTTCTTTAATTAGAAAAGGGCATCCATGACTGGTGCATGCAGAACTGGAATTCCACTTTTGTGTACATGGGGGAAGTCATTTACATGACATTGTCTTAGTGCTGCAACAAGACAGTTTTCAAAATCCTTTTGCAATTATTATAGGTTCTTTAATTAGCAAAGAATACTGCAATTAGTGCCTTTGCACATTCCAGACATCATTACTGCTACATTATCCATGCACTTCACTTGCTTCAATGGTTTTGAATTAAGTATAGTTCACATTCAAGGTTCCTCTTTTAACTTTTTAAATTCTCCATTATCTAGATTAATATTATGACCTAGATGGTATCCTTCTCATTATTCTCTCCAGATCACGTTCTCTAGACTGCTACTGTAGGTCTTTTTACTTTTTGTTTTGATTAATATGTTGCCTTTTTTTAGCAGCAAATTATCAATCTTTTTTTTTATCAAAACACATTTATGCCTTGTCCCAACTTAATTTAAATTTACTTTTAAATTGCAGTTGTTTATGACTGTTTCTAACTTTATAATTTAATTTAAACTTTCAATTATTTCTGCTGAGTTTCAGGGATGCTTTTAATTTTTACAAAGGAGTGAAAAATCTCTTTTCCATACACATGGTAAAGTCTCTGCTCCCAAAGATACATTTTTTATAATTATTATTGAAAAAATCTATTTCTGCCTAAATTTATCCCAGATATTTTTTTGTGAATAATTTGAAATATGAGGTTTATTTTTGGTGTTCTTCCAGCAAAGATTGTGTCTTTATCTTTCAGCAGGTGGCTCATCTGTCCAACCCTTATCTGCCATTTTTCACAGGCTTTATATTTATAAGCTCTATCATCATGTCTTAACAATGTAAGGATCAGAGCTGCCTTGAGACAAGCTGAGTCCAAAAAGGCCTGATCCAAAGCCATGGGAGACAAAGGATCCTTGCATTTTTTTCTGTTATCCCAATGACGTGGAAAGAATGGGGGTGAACCCAGAATTCAGAACACTCTTTGCCTTTGCTGGCACCAGGCCTGCAGCTGCCATTTGGAACAGCGCTCACCTGACCAAAAGACATAAAACACACACATTTACATTTGAACTCGTCCCTCAAGGGTTTTCTTCTTGAAAAGAGAGATGCAGGAATTTTTGTAGTGATGCTATAAACCTCTGGTTTGGGGAAGGAAGATTTGCACCGTTTCTCTTCATTTACTTTAAGCAGAGCATAAGCATAATCATTTAGATCCCTGCCTAATTTGGGTCTTATTTGGTCTAATTTGCATTTTATTTCAAGATCTCATAGTTTTTCTGGCCCAAGAAGCCACCACTGCTGTTAATTTTTTGCAGGAATTTTTCCCATGAAAAATTTGAAGATTCAGATGATTTAAAGGTGATTCTCCCCATTCAGGGATGATCATATTTGAAAAATATTACTGTTACAAAGTTGAGTATGTGCACATAATTGCACTTACTAATCTTGTTATCTTAAATATTGAACTTACAGGGTGAGAGAAGGTCCTTTGCTTTGATAAATTTGTAGACCATATGGAGAAGCAGTGCAGAAAAATTATTCTTTTCACATAATAGATCAATACAGAAAGAGAGGAAATTCCAATACCAGCATCACATAGAAAGATTCTGCACAAGGCACAATTTGAAACAGACCTCTAGGAGCTTTTTCCTGCGGTTTAAGGACACTAGTCACCCCTTTTTCAGCCTGCTTCAAGAATTTGGACCAAAATTAAATTTATTTTTTTATTCTTGATCCTGTCTTATATGAAAGAGCATCTACTGGAGAGCATTTGTCATTTTTAAACCACTATTTATTTTATGGTAATGAAAGAAGAGACACAGATCACCATTATAAAACAAATCCTTGACAACATCAGCAATATCCATCTTGTTGCAGCAGCATTTTGGAGCACAGCTACTCATTTCTTTCTCCTTCGTTAAAATATTTTATCATGTTAATTATCATTGTGACAATTTTAATATTAGAACTCATTTTACTACCTGCAAAATGAAGTCCTTTAAGGATTGTATTCCTCAGCCATTATTCCTTCTGAAGTTGCTCAAATACAACTACGTTCAGAATAACTTTTAAAAAAAATTATTTCTGTTCACTGATACCTAAAATTTAAATTAGTAAATAAATCATAATCATTCAGTAACTCTGATGAAATGAACTAATCAGTAGATTCTTTCTCAAGTCCTATCTATATACATGCCCTAAAGTCAGAGAGACTGAGTGCTTTGCATTCGGTGAAATTCACTGCAATAAAACAACTTTTTTCTGATAAGAATTACATCATTGTTGCACTGCATGGTGTAATTCTCTCTGGATGCATGTGAAGGGCCAGATAGAAGAAATTCAAATGGAAGACCTGTACCTATGGCCTTTAAAAACATGTTATGTATATTAATAGATAGTGATGTCATTGTTTGGGAGGTTCTCCCTATGGTGAAAAAATGCCAAATTTCACAACATAACTTTTGAGTTCCAGTCATGTTCCATGTTTGAAGCTATCCAGGCCAGGCCAGGAGAAATGAGGGAACACTTTTTTTTATTGCCTGGGTAAAAATAATCTCCTTAAATAAACAATGCTAAGCTTTTAGCATGCTCAGCATTTCTTTGGGAAAGAAAACAAAGATCTTTAATAAGCAGTAGAAACCACTTTCAGGGCATTAAATCCATCTCACAATAATGGTTTTAAGATCAAGGTATTTAATATCCAGTGAATAGAAAAAAAAGAAAAGAAACGAAGTTGGAAGCAAGTGGGGAGGGAGAAAAAGGAAATTTGAGAGTGAGTGAGCAGGGGAAGCTGAAGTGTGTAATTCAGCTGTTGATTTTGATAACTGCCTTTAACTGGGGTAAACGGTTCTCTTCCTCCACTACAGATAAAAAAAAAAAAAATATTTGAAAAATGTAAGATTCCAGCTTAGAGATCTGTTCCCACAGCAGAATCCTGTGTCTTCAGTGATGAAGTCAGCACAGCTCTCACAGGCAGCATTTCCCAATAATTGGCGATAAAACTTGTCTGCCCCATCCTAACCCAAGGATATGTGCTACAGTCATTCAAAAAAGAGGAATTATTGATGGGTGATATGTAATGGCTGAAATCACACTTAACTGCATATCCCGGGGATTTAGCAAAATTCAGGGGACTGGAGTTTTGGAGACATCTTCTTTAGGACAAAGATTTAGAGGCAAAAAAATACTATATATGAGCAGAGGCAGTCCAATCCCACCTCAGGTCACACAGTGTAACTTTCAATATTTTAGTGTAAAGTCATTAAGGTGAGTTACTGAATTTCAGTCTACGAGAGCTATTTGTTCCTGCTGAACAAATAACATGTACTGCTACTGAAGCATGAGACAACAAAAGTCTTTTCTGAATGAATTTATGAATCAAATATATCTACTTGGAAGCTTTGAGATAAAAGAAACTTGAAACAGAAATATGAATCCTAGACCTTGGTAACAGAGAAAAAAAAATTACAGTCCTCTGTGACAGCAGCTGATAACAAAAGACAGATCCACACTCTGCAGTTATTCATTAGAGCTTTTGGTGCTGTGTGTTCTTTTACTTTTAGACAGAGAAAGCTTTGCTAGTATAAGATGAAAGAGACTTGTAACTCTTCTGTGCAGTGTGCATATTGATTTTGTGTGCTTTGGGTGCAGGGTTGGGTTTGGAACTCTGCTTCAGGCCATGGTACTTTTCTGCACCCCACCACCTTCCTGGAGGACACAGGTTGGTTCAGATGGTCTCCCAAGGAGACCCACCATGTTAACAGGCAGGAAAAATTCTGCTGAGACACACAGGCTCTTTATTCTTCAGATTTTGTTTCACATGTGTCTGACCTGTGGATAGATTTACACTCATAAAACTTGCTGCAACACATTTTGTGTGTTTGTACATATTACTGTTACGTAGGTCTCCTCCTCACAGAGAATATAAGCCTTCCTTCTCATCCCTTTCATGCGTGCTTGTAAGGACAAGAAATTATGCTGACTGAGTTTCCAGAAGAGTAAATATGTACACGATGGATGCAGTTCAATTTCCAGATTAAGACATTCAAAAGTAGGTGCTGAAATGTTTATGATCTCAGTGTCTAAACTCTCATTCCATTTCTCAGTACAGACAGTTGTGTCTGTGAAGTGTTCAGATGCTCAGATGGAATCATCCAAGTGGTCTAAAATGCTTTCCTAAATTCCACTGCACTGACTGGATGCCCTCTCCTATGCATGGACACACAGCTCATACACAGGCACCTACGAGGAGGCACCAACATTTAAAAGCTTTTATCTATAGTTGGATCCCACCAAATTAGTATGAAAGGACCTGGATACGTAACATGGGGCAGAGCTGTGCAGAAATACCAACATTAATTATCTTAAATATCTCACAGGAATTCCACTATTCAGCCCAGATAATTCATCATGCTGGGTAGACATCTTCAATGATACAGCTGAAAAATATCCCTTTTTTTCAAGGAGTATCCCGACAGAAAAATTATCTCCTAGCTTTTAATACATGTTAAATATCATTGGCATAAAAAGTTGTGGAAGTCATGACTTATGTTATGCATGTGCCACATCTTGGCTGACTTTTCCCAAGGATACTTAGATCATGACAAAGACTGAAAGAGAAGTGAGCATAATACATTATTCAAGGTTAGTTAAAGTGCAGACTTGACTTGCTTTGATGCTCCAAAACCATTTATTCCAAGCCCCTTCTAAATACATAAAAAACAAGGAAAATTCTCTGTTTGAAATGAAAATGTCAAGAAAGGGTTATTTTTTCTGTAGTCTGCCGAGTTTTTCCTGCATATCCCAGGCAGATTTCTGTTCATGTTATCAAAGTCCTTGTATGATATCTGTGATTTCTGCAAAACTGATCTCACCCACAGATCTTCAAAAAACTGATCAAATCAAGGGGAGGGGGTTTTGCACCCATAGAGATAAATTAGCACTTGTTTTGTTTAATTAATCTGAACTATTTCCACATCTACTCAAGACTGTGTTAATTGTGCACAGAATACCTCCTCCAGGGTATTGCTTGTAAAAGGAGCCTTGGATGTCAAACTCAGATCCAGGTATCTATACAATCAAGATAAATATCTGCTCAGATGAACCTCTGCCTATCAACAGAGCCCTAACTCCTCCTCATATTTTGCCTACATGTGGGCAGAAATCTGGATCAGTGTTAACAAGAGAGTGATGGGCACTCCTAGGACACATCCCAGGGATTTCCAGCTGCCCCAGAGTTTCGTGGTCAGGGTGCCTCCAGCCCACACCTGAAGCAGTATCTTCCCTATCCCCAGTTACTGGATATCTACTGGTTCAGTGGCAGCTCTGAGCTCCTCTGGCTTATAGGAACAACAATTGCAAGCTGACCTCTTCCATAATTTCCAGTACTCTAATTTATCCTATATATCAGACTGAATTTAGAATACCTCAAGGAGAGGTCCCAAGGCAGATGTGATCTCAGAATCGTATATGTGCCCCTCCAGTTGTAGACCAGGTCAGAGCCAGTTCTCTCTTTCTGAATTATTAATTCCTTTAAATAATTAGCAGACATGCCACTCAATTATCCTTGATTTCCACATCCCATTTAAAGGTCACTAGGTTTTAGAGTCATCCTTAATTTGGCATTAAAATTATCTGTCCTTCCCTGCTCTGGCTTTACATCCCTGCAATCTGAAAAGCACAAAATTAACTTTGACAGCATTAACTCTTTAGTACAGTGGAGTGTGCATCCTTTTTCTGCTTTCACTCATGGCCAAAGACACTGTTCAGTTATTTAAATTTAAAGAATATTACATTTCCCCAGCTATTTTAAATAAACTATGCCTCTTCTTATAGACCATATTTCAATATTTATACTTATTGAATGTATTAGGACAAAACTGATGTCAGAAATTGTAATACAGAAAAAAATCCTACTATACTGAATTCTCTCCTCCTTTATCCTTGTGAGAGTTATTCAGCAATAGAAGATAACCTGATTTTATTTTATTTATGATGTCCTTTGGGTCACAGAGAAATGTGATTTCTCACAGACTAACTAAGCTTTCAATATGCAGAATAAAAACCTGAATATTCTTAGCAATGCTCCATGACTAATTGTTGTCCTTTCTTCTTTCCTCTAGGTGATGCCAAATTAAATTGCCTTCAGTAAAAACATATAAAATATAATTAACCTTAACAACCCAGTTATCCTCAGTGTCCCTTTTTCCACCAAGTACAAAGTGGAGAGAAACATTTCTTCTTTACAATTACTAAAAATTGGGTGACAAAACACAGAGTTATCCAAGTGTTGCTGCATCATAGCTAACAACAGTGAGCTGTTGTCAAATGCAGCAGTGGTGTGGAATGAGAAGCCTCTGTGAGTTTGGGTTGTGAGTTCAGTCACTATTTCCTTTTGAACTGATTTTGTAGCTTGAAACAACCTGAACAATCAGATTGAGCTGCAGCTCTGTCTCTGGCTAGGTTGGAGATCCCGTGCACATCCCTTTTCCTCTGTGTTTGTCACCCTCCCACTCTTGCCTGCTCTACTGGAGTGCAGGGAAGATTAGGGAGCAATTTGATATATAAATTATTGCATGGATTTCTGACATACACAAGATATCAACAGTTTGGTGTCTCTAGAGGTGGATCCTATAAATCCCCAACTGCTGTTCATGAGGAGACAGTGGCTGATTGTCAGAGTAATTAATACCTGGCTGCAAAGAGCTGTGTGGTTGCCTACTCTCTGTTAGAAGGAAAGGTGAAGAAACTGATTTGGAAATTCTTGGACTGTATTTCAAAGCTGAGGTACCAGTTATTAACAGATTTCCTTCTTCCATTTGGCAGTTTTAGTAAAACTTCAGGAAGAAAATCCTCTACTTTTAGTCTTAGAAACCCATCAGCTGAACACAGAGATGTTGCCCTAGGACTAGGCAAAAAGATCCTAAAATCCTTATCTTTTTGGGTTGTTGTTGCTATCATGTTTTCAACTATCATTACAACAAACTATTCTTAAAATTCTGAATTTATTTACAGGATCTACAGATAGCAGTTGTGAGAATGCACCATTTATTTACACCACTTTAACTGTGTGAATTTCCAGTGCACTCAAGTTCCATCAAATACCTGAATAACACTAAATGTAGGTGGTTGCAAAGAGCCACAGGTGAGTCTCAACATCTCAGGAGATCATAATGTCACCTCTGGATACCACAGAACTCACTCACTGCAGCTGAAGCTCAATCGTTATTATGGTTGAGTTTCATGTATTAAGGCAAAGAACAACTTTCCCAAACTCTTTTGATCACCACATTGTCATGAGCTCATCTGAGTTATCTTTGCAGTTCACTTTGAATCTGCAATGAGTAAAATTCATTTATTTTCATAGCAGGTCTTTCATACCTGATTGTTTTTTCATTTGTCTTTTCTATTGCCATTGAAGAGACAAACAAAAAAAATCACATGTGAGGGATAGTTCATCACTCAGCTGGGCTGTGGATATCTTCTTTAATGATACCAGGGGTACTCCAAAATTATTCTAAAGTTCCTGAGGATGGTAAAGGAAAGAGAAACTCAAGATAAGAGAGTAAGTCCCATGTTTCTTGCAGAAAATTCTATTCCTCTGTAAATAATAAATAATTTCCAACTGGGTGTTTCCAAAATTATCTCTTGCTCTCTACCTAAAATGATATACAGGGGATTCAATCAACTGCCGTGTCCATAAAACTTAGATAGTTATCATTCAGAAACACAAAGCCCAGAGTTACAATTAAATCTTCCCTCTGCCAGGCTCTACGTAAATAAGCAGGTGTAGAAGGCACATCACAGAAAACTCAGATGAAAAACCAGATACAATCTCTGTGCCTCCTTCATGGGGGTAAGCCAGAAAAATCAGCATATTCCCGAAAGCAGCTGCGTGTGTTCATGTTTGTTCTCCACAGGACACAGACAGGTCCACACCGTCCTGTCAGGAGCCCAAGCTGAGCATCTCCCAGGTCCTGTCCAGCCTTTCCCCAGGCAGCACAACAGCCTTTCTGGGGAGGATATGGAGATCCACAGGCAAAGCACAAAATACAACAGAACAAACCCAAAATCACACAGCACTTTGCTGCTCTGATGTAAGGCTCGAGTGCTCTGAGTTTCACAGCTTCACGTGTTTGGGAAGTTCGAACTCCCGCCCGAGCTGGTGGCCTTGCTCAGATCATGGTGCAGAGGTAAAAGTAAAGAAATTAGTTCTCTGTCTCCTGGAGACCAGAGGCAGCAGCAACACACGGGCCATGCTTGCAAATTCCCTTTCCTTTTTTTCATCTATTGGCAAATGCCCCTGATCTAATATCCCTGTCTGTAAATTTTATATTTTATTACCCAAAATGAAATCACAGCTGTGACTCAAGGAACAGAAAATTAAGAACAAGCCTGGCAATCGTGTGTTTTCAATCCAGGCTAGAAGGAAGGAATCACTGTGATAGCTAAAGGCAGGAGATGTCTCTACACAGCACTGCTCTCATCGTCCTCTCTCTGTCAGAACTTGTTTTCATTTAATTTCATGTTCTGTTACGAATAAATGCTATACATTGACTGTTATATGTATCTGGTTTGATTTTGAAACTGTTTCCTTCTGTTAGATGAGAATGGGCTTGACTGAAGTGTGTGGACATAGTTTAGTAATTTAAGTAATTTATTCAATTACTTTAGTAATTTAAGTAATTTATATTATGATATAAATAACGTAATAACGATATTTTCTATGCACGTATTAACGAGCACTTTTAAATACTAGTACTGGTTTATGTATTAATGAACACTTCTAAAGATCAGTAAGGGGTTTTTTTATTTGTTTTGCCTTTTTTTAAGAGAAACCTGTGTAAAAAGTGCTGAGCCACTGCAAAACTTTGGAAATCAAATGTGTATCCAAGAAAATACACACGGGTATTTCCTCAAAAGGGAAAAATGACACTTAGGGAGGGGTGAGAGAGCAAGAATTGCTATTTCAAAGAAATATATACTGTAGTACTATATATTAACTCTATTTTGGAGTGTATTGCAGTATCATAACTTCCCAATTATCTGGAAGAAGGGATGCACTGATACACATCTTTTTATAGCACCAAGTCCTAGAACACTATGAACTCATATTGCAGGATGTTTTCTCAGCTGTCTGATTATTCTGTTTTATGAACCAGCTTTATTTGAAGGATGCTTTCTGCACTCAGTTTCACTGTGGCTTAGGCTCCGAGAAATTTCCATTACATTGGGCATCCTGGGATTTATTGAATAGAAATTGCTGCAGAGGGAAGAGCTTTGGCTTCTCTCTAAAGCTGGGACTAGTAAGGTGAACTCCTCACTTCCATGAAGCCTGGGACTGTATCCACTGCTGATTACTCTTGTTATTTCTGAATTATAAATGTTACCTAACAGCTTTAGCTTTAGCCCATTATGGGTAGCACAGCACACACACAGAGAACAAAGCAACATTCTGCTCTTTGAGTCACAGTTCTTGCAAATACTTATCAGACCCAAAGACAGCTTTATTGAGACATGGCCACCCTCAGAAGGAGTGAAGCAGTGACAGTAATTTCTATAAACAGATGGGGGATTACTTTAGTAAACATTTATTTTGTCCATCCCTCAAATATTACAACTTTTCCTCTGGGCTTACCTTAAGGAAAACATGACATATGCATCAATAAATTGGATCCCACAGTCTTCTGAAAATGAGCTCAATAACACATGCATCACATCCTCTTCTAATTACTTCTGCCTTTGCAGTAAAATCTGCAGGACAAGGTCAGTCTTTAGAATCCAGTTAAAACTGGACCTAGTCATCAGCACTGGTAACGTGTTTTTATTATTATTACTAGTAGTATTATTTATTAAGTTTGCAACAAAGCAAAAAGTGACAGAAATTGAGGATCTGAGAATCCACTAAACCACATAATCAAAACCAGTAGCATTTCCAGTGGACTTCTCTGCTTTCCAGATCAGGGTGTATGTCCAGGACCTATACTTAGTTTTCAATGACTTCTGACACAGAAGAGGTAAAAATTGAGGGATTTGATCTTCTAGTGCTGGATATGTAGATTCAGTTTTCCCCAGATTAAAGAAGGCTGCCAATAAATAAATAGTTTTTAAAATATTCTGAAATAACAGTATCAAAGAATCAATTAAGTTGGAAAAGACATCTGAGACCATCGAGCCCCAATTATAACCAAACACCTCAATTTCAACTACTTTTCTTAAACACCTTCAGGGTCAGTGACTCCAGATAATTACTTCAGATTAGCTTCAATTAAGTCCCTTTTCAAAATATTTTTGTCTCTTGAAAAATGTCTTCATTTCAAATTATGAGGAACACTTAATTTAAAGCTTCCTAATGCAGTAGAATTTTATTTTGTTTGTTTCACTTCTATTTTCTAACTACCAGCAATGTATGATCAGTGGAAATTAGAAGACACTCCAGTAACACCAATAAAAATGCTGGTAAGTAAAAGAAGTCAGCCTGATAATTGCACATGATAGCGAGTCCTTCAACTTTTCTATTTAGGCTTGAAAAATTACAGTTTGGTGTTCTGATAATTTATTTCCTCCTGATTTTCCTCCTTCCACCTGCTCTAAAATGTAAACAAACCAAAACACGAGTGCTCTTTCGGGATGAGTATTTACAACCATGTGAACACCGAGCTTCAGTACCAGAAGTGTGGCATCATTTATTCAGAAATGCTTTGAAAAATTGCATTCTCCAGATTTTCTGCATAAATAAGAGGGATCTGCTCGTTTTAGAACTGAGCTGACTCCTATGAAGCACAAGCCGTGCTCCCAAACTATCAATTCAAGGGATTCATTTAGAGCCAAGAAACTTTAAGGCTGTCTACTTGACAGGAGGCATATTTTATAATCTTTCACTTTGCTCATTGTGTAGGAAGCAATTCTACACTGGTAGTTTAACCTTCATCTACAAAGAACAATTGTTCTCTCCATGAAGTCTGTGCTGTTTTCACTTCAGGAATACACTGAAGAAGTTATTAATGGCAGAAGTTACAGGAAGAATGGTATTCTTACAGCAGACACTGCCTGTTAAATGCAGACAAATATTGGTTTAAAGGTATATAATTCCTAACATCTGAGAGGGTTTTTTTTTATTTCATTTGTTTGGTTTTGTTGCTTTATTGCTCCATTTCACGCTTCTCTTTTCTGACATGCAAATATCTTAAAAACCTCTTCCATGTAGCCAGCCAGATCTACAGAACAACATTCAACCAAAAAATATACAACAAATCTGTGTTTGGTGCAGTATCTCGGAAAGAAAATTACTAAAACCGTATTTCAGGATCTGGTCATTAGTGGTAGGAGGTGGTAGTAGAAAAAGGATTAAATATAAATTCTACAAGATTCACAGGGTCATGTGCTAAGAAATTGCAAGACCAATGTAGAAACAGTGCTGGGAAATGTTCCAAATCCCAGGCTTCCTTATTCCAGAAAAATACATTTCTGAAGGAGATTTTAAGTGAAATCATGTTTTCTCAGCCTCTGCTGTTCTGAACCAAGGTGTCTTTCCAGGGCTCAGCCACTTTCCAGGAATTAGGCACTATTTTGGCAACTCCAGTTGCTTTGAATCCTTTTGTAACTCAGAGTCTTGTTCTACATATTCCTAGGCAGGCTCCCCCATGGCTGAGTTGCTTTGCAAAGAGCAGACAATATTTTTACCACATCCTCCTTCAGCCACTTATAGGCAGATTCACTGTCTTACTCCAAAAACAGGGTGAGTTATGTGTTTAATAGGTGAGAGTTTAAACCTGTGATTCCTATTTTCAAACAAACATCTTACCCCTGGGTTCAAGTTAACAAAAACAGCAGTGAAATGAAGATACTCTGAGGGCTGGAGCATCTCTCCGATGAAGAAAGGCTGAGAGTCTTCCCCACAGCCTGGAGAAGAGAAGGCTTCGGGGAGATCTTTTAGCACCTTCCAGTGCCTAAAGGGACTCCAAGAGAGCCAGAGAGGAACTTTTATGAGGGCCTGGAGTGACAGGACAAGGGGGAATGGCTTCACACTTAACATCTAGATGGTGTTAGTAGAAGTCTTTAAGGCAAGACCAATTTCATTAGAATCAAAAGCAATTTAAAATAAATATGGTAACACTTTTCAGTTAAAAGTAAATGAATTAGGATAGAGTCTGTCTTTATTCTGTTACTTTCAGGGCTGTGTGAAAACTAAGAACTGAGAATATAAGAAATGCAAGTGCATGTACCATTAATTTACATAGATAATAATAACTTTTTAAAAAGCTGATTTAAAATGTCTGAAAGTTTGAAATTTGAAGTTATTTATATGGAAGTAAGGCAAGGCTAAAAAGAACCAGTGCAAACTTAAGAGGACCACATCATACAAATAAAAGGTAAATGAACACAGCCAAAAGAAAATCAGTCTGTATATCTATCAAAACAAATAAAGGACAGTAAGAACAGATAAGAGATTCCTCTTAGCAGAAGATTTTGTCAATTACAGAACTAACCAGCCATGGCTGAATAACATCTATGCTTGGATGAAAGATCACTATCACAACTCAAGCACTGTAGAGGAGCCACAAATAACTGTGTGCTCAATTCATCAGTTATTTTACATGAGCTGAGCTCATCCCTCCCTTTTCTTCATAGCCCCCAGACAAACTCACTGTTTGTGAGGCACTGTTTGAGAGGCAGTTTTCCCGTGGGGTCCCACCGCACTTTTTCTACCTAACAACCCTTTTTCTGAAAGAATTAGCTGATGAAATGATTACATTAGAGTCCTGTTTCTGTGTTTATTCCCTGCTTGCTCTGTTTATGTGTTTCCAAATATAGATTATAAGCTGCAGGTTAAGACTTCCCATCACATATGTGGGAGCACTTTCTGCTAAACTACTGCAAAAACAAGACACTGAAGGCATTTTCTTCATACGTGTTAAGTTTTGAGGTATTTAAAAGTCCTGGAGTACATAAAAGTTATGGAGACCCTCTGAGGCAAAAGGAGGTTTCGTGCAGACTCACTGTTGGGGTTGTGAAGGTCTGGAATTACTACAGAGTTCTCCTGAGAGCTGTGGTGCTTTTTTTTTAACACCTCCCTCTCTGAACCTGATGAAAACATGTGAAATGCATTAACCCATTTTTTACTAAAATATCTGACCGTGAACATGTTTTACATCTAAGGAAACTGCAGAGATACAGTTCTTCAGGACACAAATTGACACCTGTGTGAAAACCTTGCCTTAATTTTCACATTTTTCCGGAGAGCACTTTTGGTCCTGTCAATGTGAGGCTGTGAGATCACGTGCTCTATCCATGCCACAATCAATATCCATGTTTAGGATAACACTATGCTAAGAAATATTAGATTTTGGAAAGACCTTCCTGGAAGCTGAGAAATGCCAACACGAAAGCATCAGAGGAATTTCCACAGAGCACTAAACTGAAATGTACGGGCAAGAGTAAGCAGGTGTTTAATCTAGGCTGCATTTATAATTGCTAATTAAGATGATTGAGGGCATGAGTCAGTTTCATTTTGATCCAATTGTAATCCCCTGGGAATATGATAGACACTTAAAAAATCTGCTTCTGTGAGTCCAGTCACAATTATAAGATAGGGGCTAATGCTGATGATACAGTTAGTCTGACAGATTGAAACAACTTTAGTTAATTATGATCTTAAAATCCCCAGAGAAAATTTTTAAATGTCTTACTCTATGTTTTCCCAGGGAATCCTGGGATGTATTCTTTGTTAATTTTTTCTTACTTGTAAAAGGATATTTTCCCTGCTAGTTCTATTAAATGACCTGTCAGAGGGAGTAATGAGATGAGTATTTAGTGATTAGTTTGTTCATTTTGCAGCATGATCTAAACTGTGGTTTGAGTTTTAATTGCACCACCACACGAAGACTTAAAACTCAAATTATTAGGTACTTAAAAAAGAAAAAAAAAGTAGAGAGGATAAAAGCACACATATGAACTTAAAGTAATCTGTGGACATAGCCTTTGAATGGTTTGGATGAGAGATGTTGCCACACAAACAATAGTTCCAGAAAAGTCTCAACTATGAAGAAAATTACCTCTACTCCAGACAAACCAACACAAGAGATAATAAAACCTACACATCTGGGTAGTACCCACTGCAGTTAATTTTGGGCATCTGGCATGTGGACCCTTATCTCTGAAGTTCTGGTTTAGGTTGCATTTCTAAACAATGGAATAAAGAATGGCTTATAATACTGTCTAACATGGACAAATAAAACATGTTATCAGACTCCCACTGTCTTTTCTTCACTGGCTGCAAACAACAACTTGAGAAGCAGCTGAGATGTCCTTCTGGATGTCTGAAACAGAAAGAAAGGTATCCAGTGAGGAATTTTTAAATATGGTTAAGGTTCTCTAGAGGAAATATTACCCACTGCAATCCCCTACTTTTGCTTTCTTCGTGGACTTTTAGAACACGAGCAATAGTCTTGGCATGTCAGAAAGAGTTCCAATATCCCCTGGAAAGAGAAACAACCTCTCCCAATCTGACACCACTGAACACACGGTGAAAGTCTGCACCACTGATCTCAGCTCCACTGCTGGCAGCAAAAGCTTTGGTTCTGCGTCTTGCTCTCACCTTGCAGCTATGCAGCCAGGAAAGCCATGAAGATTAATTGAGCCAGTCAAGGATCGTGTTATCAATTTGCTGTTTAATTGACTTGATCCCATTCTCAGCACTGTTAAAATTCAGATGTGTACATTCTATCTGTTAAAGAGATAGCTGCCAGGTATAGCATTTTTTTCACCTCATAGAAAATATGGAGTTTGTTCAACAGTTGACCAGTTTCCTGTATTTACTGTGGATCACCCTGCTTTTTCTTATTGTGCTGAGAACCACGTCCAGAACAGGCAATGCATTTATATGTTGGTTTATATACATTAATTTTTGTATTTACAATGTCGATAATGATTCATTCTCCTGAAGCCACAAGTGCTCTTAGCAGTGGTCTACTGAGATTCATCACAAGATGTCACACAGTAAGAAAATGCTCATTAAAACAGCTAGAGAAAATATTAATCTTGACTCCTAGTGGCAAGTATTTTGGAGAGAACGTCATTGTTTTGGCCAAAAACAAATCAGTAGCAAAGACAAAATCTGTTCTCATCCTGCAATCCAGGCAAAATGAAACTGCTGAAGAGCTTTATTCTTCAGTCCTCAATGACATTTGGGAAGACTTGGACTACATTAATGCTTTCTTTATGTTCTATTTCTATCACCTAAATCCCTAAGCTTGGAAATTACTTTACCTGTGGCAAACACATGATCTAAGAAATTAATCAGCTTTTGATTTTCCAAACACATGAACTAAGACATTCAAATTTAGCTCTCATTGTAGCAAAAGATTCATTGCAGAGCTGAAGAAAAGGAAAAGTAATCCCTTCTGATCTCACTACTCTACATCACGCCGCTGCATTTCTTTTAGTGCTGTTCACCTTCCAGCTGCCAGTGTGCCAAAGAGTCTTCCACATGAAGAGTTTTTATGTGGTTTAACATAACAATTGGAGTTTTTTCCTGAAAAATCTAGGAAATACAGAGATTTGATGATTATCATAGCATAGTTTATGTGCATTACGTCGATGTCAGCTATCACCAGAATATATATGGAGCTACTTTCACCGGGATTTGTCTTCCTTCAAGGCACAAGCAGAGGAACACCTCAATATGGTATTTCCCTGTTCCATATTCCATTGTAAAGAAAATCCTGGCTTTATTTAGGTGCTGTGGGCAAAAGAGATATAAAATAAATGCAATTAAGCAAATAATTACAACAACAGCTTGTAAGCAAATTTGTAGAACACGTACTCCCGGTTGGCTGGTAGAACTGTATGGGAGACTGTGGAAAGAAATTTGCCAGAACCTGAGGTGCCTCTAGAAGAGCAAGCTGCTCTCAAAAAGCAAGGTTTGCAGATTCTCAGAGGAATAAATCAGCCTATATTTTATTTTTGTTTTTTGTTTCATGGCAATAAGAGCAACTCCATTTTAGGAAGATAAGAATGATTAACTCTTTTAGCAGAGAAAACAAAATGGATGTAAGGAATCATGAATTGGAATCTGGCTTTCTTAATCCGTGTCAAACACTGCCTTCAAAATCAGCCATCTTGACTAATTTGGTTTTGCTGAAGATTCTGTAAAGAAATGTTCATAAGAAAAGATGACCAAAACTCTAGAAATGAAGTCAAACTGACCCAGAAAAAACTGAAAAAAAAAAAAAGGTCATTCTTGACTGTTGATGGATCTCCCTCTTTGTAATTGTTTCTGAGGATCTTATTCATCAGTCTTCTTTGAGAACATTATGGGGGAAAATGGAAGGCATTTCATCACCACAGCCTCCATTCTGGTGCAGATGATCCATTTCATGTGCCATAACAGAATCCTAAAATGGATTTCAGCCTAGGAAAATATAGAGGGAAAGAAGGCTAACCTTCAATTACCATGATTAGACTACAAATGAAAAATAGATCTAATTTTTTTAAAAGTGCTTGCATTTCATTTTGTGAATATTTACAAAAACAAAACAAACCAAACGAACAAACAAAAAAACCTCCTAACCATAAGTACTTGAGATATTTCATATTGCTGTCTCTCCAGCATCTTGTCCTAAAATCCTATTTAGCTCAGAATCACCTGGTCATTGAAACCACTCTCTTGCAAGGAACTAAACACTCTGGAAATGCCAATGCTACGTATTTAGAATAAGAATAATCTGGAAGAAATCATATAAGACTAGTATGTTCAAAGCTTTTCCATAACTTAAAAACTCCCTAAATTAGGAGCAGTTGCCTGAATGTTGGAAAATCAGACTTCAGAGCAGGGTGAAGGACTTTTTTTCTCTAAAGTCAACTGCTTCTGATCCCTGACCTGTTGTTAACAGGCTGAGAGCTCCCTGTTCACGTAAACGGTGCTGTGGTCTCATGGTCTATGTCACAGGAGTAGCACATAAAGGACGTTTTTCTTGCACCAAATCTCTCATTCAGAGCAGGTCCAATGTTACCAATATAAGGACTTCCATCATGACCTAAGCATATTATCAAATTTTTCATGTTTTCCATAGTATCCTTCCCTCACAATTTACCAAGATATCTCTTTGCTGTGAAATTTTATCACTTGCTGATGTGCTGAAAGCATTTATGAAGCTGAAAAAAAACTATCCCAAATTTAGTCCAGTTTTGCTTTTTCAGGTAAAATAACTAGATTAATAACAATCACCAACTCTCTTTCACGCCCACCTTGTCTTGTAATTTGTTTAGCAGATGCTATCTTTTTTTGACTGTGAACCATAAAGTTTCCCATATCTTTTTGCACAAAGCATAAATTTTTGCATAAAGCAAAAATAACTCCGCTGAAGTCAGTGCCTGTAAAATGGCAGATGGTAACAATCAAATGGGAAAAATATCTTCTGCTCTTTGCAGGAACGTTCAGTACATGGCAGTTACCTCCCAAATATCCAAAAAGAAGAATATTATTTCCTCATTTCCTGCCCATGGCAGGGTATTCCTACATGTACCAATAGGAGAGGGGTGAGTCCTTACACCTTTCACAAGCAGAGGTTTTGAAATTATGTCAGCAATTCAGTTTATCAGAGTTTCTTCTTCTATTATGCCATCCATGCATTATAATTAAAACAGGGATTTCCCCATGGCAGGGGATTTGGAATAAAATTATCTTTAAGGTCCCTTACAACCCAAACCATTCTATGATTCCATGACTCTGTGTTTAGAATAACACTAAAATAGGCAAAAGCTGGAAAAGCTGAGTAAACAGGTAGTGATTGAGTCCATTTTGGGTGAGGCTGTTGCAACCAGTGAGAGACATGAATCCTTCTGAGAATTTTGGTACAGATAAAAGGGACTATCAAGTCATAGAGAAAGTGTTTGGCAAAGGTGAACAGGTTGGAAAGAGCAGCGAAACTACTGAAAGGCAAAGAGGGAAACAACTCTGTGTGAAACCCTGGTTGTGGCTTGTGGAATATAAAATTTCTTCCAGACTTAGCAGGTGTATACTCATTTTCAAGATCTCAGAATTTCCTATGTGAAACGGGGTGCTTCACATCATCTATCTGTATCTAGGTTTTCCATCTGTAAAATGAAAAAGGAAGGGATGAGAGCCAAAACAATTTAGGTCATACGAAAGCAAAAAATTTTATCTTGCAAGACATATGTAGCAATCTTCGTAATCCTTCTAATCTACTCAGTGGCTTTGGCTGAAACACTCTCCTCAGTGTTACACAACATACTTTAAAATAGTTGTGAACAGCTGGGTGGAGACCAGAGAAGGGAAGCAAAAATGATCCCAGAAATCTAGAAAATAGCACTCACAGGATGCTGAAGAAAATGTAATTTTTGAATCTCGGGAAAAGAGGGAATACAAAACAAACTGTAAAGAGCAACAAACTGTAAAAATTTATAAAGGCAACTCCAGGGAAAAAAAGTGAAGAAGAAGAAATAAAGTGTCAGGAAATGTCAGTCCACTGAAGTTTCATACACTAAAAGAGAAAGGTATCCTTCACTTCATTTCATTTCAATTTACTTTTTAAATGGAAATTAATTTAATTTTGCTACAGAACCACTTCCTTCTTTAATATGTTTTGAATGCATAGCTATTAACGAAGGAGATGCTTCATTAAAATCTGCCTGTTTTGTTTTAGAATAAAACTCATAAAATTTGTAAGATTTCATTTAATCAGTTAAGTTGGAAATTAACGTCAGCACTACTTTCTTTCTCTTGTTATTAAGTGAATTTGACTGTTAGTAATTTCTTTACTATTTGAATTTAACCTGGAGTTATCTTCAAATAAACCATCAGTTTTTTCAATAAAGGAAAGAGCTTTGAATTTCAGAGGTGAATCTTTTAAATAGTAGGCCATTATGGTCAAGACACTTTTTATTTCCTTTGAGAGATGAGTCTACACGGCACAGGGATTTAAATTATAAATCATGGATTGCACAGTAGAAAAAAAAGATTCTAATAAATTGGATTGCTAACATGCTTTTGAGCCGCTGTTTGTGAAAGGTGTAAGTACTCAGCTATATCCTATTTGTACGTGTAGGAATCAGAATAGCTGTGAAAAGAAACACAAAGTCAACAGGACCTTGAGAAAGTCCTGGCAGAATAATCTTTCAGAAATAGCTCTTCTTCACTGTGAGGCAGCTCCCTGCTCAGTCTACCTCCGACTAATTTTCTTTATTTCAGTGTTAAGAAGTGTTTGTTTTTGTGCAGTCAGCCACGGTCAGTGGAGGCAGTGAGTGCTCCCTGGGCTGAGGGTGGTGTGCCAGGTGCATTCAAGGAGGCACTCTCTCCCTTTCTGAGGGATCCATCATGTGTCATTGGTCATAGGTATGACTGACATTAACAGTCTCCCCTCAGGGTCACAGCTCTTTTATTTCTAAAATTATATTGCTAATAACTGTACCACCAGAATTTTTCAGTTTCTCTGTTTCTTTAATTCCATTTAATCTGGTTTCAGACTGCATATTAGTTGCAATAATCAGGGTATACGAGACCTAGACAAAGACCTAGAACAGTTCTTGTTTCTCTGTCTTCCTTTCCATCATGGGAACAGAGAGGGTCTCTTGCGGCTTCTTCTTCCAGATCACACAACCTTAAGGTAAAACAGAATCACAGAGTCACAGAATATCCTCAATTGGAAGGGACCCACAAGGATCATTGAGTCCAGCTCCTGGCCCTGCACACACCATCCCCAAGAGTCACACCATGTGCCTGAGAGCATTGTACAAACACTCCTTGAGCTCTGTCAGCCTTGGTGCTCTGACCACGGCCCTGGGGAGCCTGCTCAGTGCCCAGCCACCCTCTGGGTGAAGAACCTTTTCCTAGAACCCAACCACAGACACTTGCAAAGAAAAATAATCTCAAAGACTCCAGAACAGTGATAAAAGCTGAACGACAGCTAAAGACCTTTCAGCAGTCTCAGAAGTCTGTGCAGTTTTTCCTAGAGTCTGTAGACAGATGTTTCTTCACTCTTTGGCGAGGAACTGGCCGTGCTGCCTGGTTCTGATGCCAGGAGGCGTGGCCGAGCTGATGTCCATTTGGCTAAAACCTCTTTCCATCTCTGAAAATAAGAAAACCAAATCCCTTCAGGGCAGCCTGGTCATATTGCATGCAGGAAATGTGTTCTATCACAAGCATTTCCAAAAATATGTTTGTTCGCAGGGGCTAAAATCTTGCCTCTGGGTGTGGACAAACCCATATCCAGGCTCCATTTATCTTACTGGTACAACCTAGATTTCCTGTCCTGAACTTGTTTGAGTTATTTCGTTCTTGAAACCTGCTTTGATTATTTAGATGATGAGCACTTGTGACAGCACTTTTTACATACTGGCACAGTAAATAATAATTTGGAATATAACAGTGAGTTATATTGCCCATAACTAGCAAAGTACATTAATTCAGATATCTCCATAACGTCCAGCTTTGTCAGTGCTGCAGATCAAATGGCCTGACATCTGTTAGAAGCCAGGATTTACATACAGAATAACTGCTTGGGACACTTAGGGAAAAGCTTTGGTCATATGGAAGGTTTAAGTGAAACACAGTGAAAGGAATTGAAGATGTGAATAGTCATAGGAGTGCCTGCACTGGTGATCAATAACACACCTTAGGATTCTTCTAAAAAACTGGTTACTCATTTAGTATCCCCAAATATCCATGTTGAAACACATACTTTGTCCTCTGGGCTGGAATGACAAATATAATATTGTATTTCTTAAGTGTTCCTGCTTGTACTTCTTAAATACTTTTGAATATGAGATTTCTACAAAGTGTCTGACTGTCCAAGACCTGGATAAAATACATAAACCACTACACATTTCAAAAGCAACTTGTCTGACCACAGAACCTCAGCTATGTCTCCCACCACTGGCCTTACTGATGGGATTAATCTATTTTCTTCTGTGCTTTTCATTTTTAACAGAATTTGGACAGAAATAGATCACTCTATTTCTGGCTTGCTTACACTTAGATGAAGTATTTGAATTGAGGTACCTTTGAAAGAGAAAATACTGTTGTCTGAAATAGCCCTTGGGCTTTTTGAGTAAAGCACTGTTACAGACAAATCACAGCCAGGATTACTTCGTCAGCCAGAAAGATTTTCCCTCGTGCATGTGAAGTGTGACCAACAGGTTATCTGGGTGCTTAGACTTTAATCTATCTATTCCTAGACAAACAAAAACCCCCAGTTATTTAGCTTCCTTATAGAAATGGCTGCTATTGCGAAACAGAGATTTAAAATGTAAATTTTACTCGACCTCTCAGCAATGTATCATCTGACCTGAGAAAAATGAAATCCCATACATTAACTTATATGGAATTACACAGAGAAGTATGGAATGATTTATTATTTTTCTACCTGCATTTTTCAGCAGTATTTGTTATTCATAGCAATAGAAAATCATGCAATTAATATACAGATAGACTTTAACCAATATAGGAAATATATTGACTCAATATGTTAACATACTGTTCTTCTCACTGCCTAACATAGAATTTCTTCTGCAAATCCCATGTGTGGCTGCCCACTACTCCTTTCAAATTCCGTGTTCTTCAGAGTGTGTCTTTGCAGTACCTCAGCTCTCTAGACCAGACTAATAGTAACCATTAATTACTGCTGTTCAATAAGTTATCACGCCTCAGCTGAGCTATGGCAACCTGCAGTGATGGTGCTCTGGTGTCCTGGAACAAGAAATAGTGTATACTATCTCACATATGTCATGGCCTAAGAATATACATACACACAATCATTTGCCACAGCTCTGCTGTGACTGGTAACTCATTAAATAGCTGTAATTTGAGTGGTACCTCATTAAGCAGCTGTAACTCTACTTTCTATCTCATTTTTATGTTTGTGAAACAGAAACATTTGGTGTCTTGTGATTAATAGGATGGTAGCTCACCAACATGGGACCTCTCAGGTACACAATAGGATCTGTGTTACAGGTTCTGTGTTACAAGGACGTACCTTTCAAAAAACCTCAGTGGGATTTTTGCTTCATAAAACTAAAATAAATTGAACTAAATTTTGCCATAAATGATTAAGTCTTGACCTAAGATACTGGGACTGTGAGAAGGCACTTAGACGGAGGGAAGAGAGAGAGATGAAAACATGACACTTCAAAAAGTTCCAAAATCAGTTGGTGCCCTTATTATACGGTATTAGAAGATACGGGAATTTGCTGACCTGAAAATGGACGTAAAAGCGAAGATCAATAATCCACAATTGCACAAACCAGAAAGAAATTCCTGTAATGTCTTAATTTGTAACTGTGAATGATACTAATAAGACTCATTTTTCTTGACAAAAGCATGACTCTGCACTGCTATCACTTATTGTTAGCCTCTTTATTTGCTTAGTACAAGGCAATTTGCATTAAGAGCCTATTTTCCCCCTCTTCTATGTTGTTTGTTTTTCAAATGAATTTATGTTCACGGTGGGAGGCAGGAGAAGCCGTGGATTTCGCCACAGAGAATTGAGAGCGAACAGCAAATTTCCTTTTTGGTTCCCTACTGATTTTCCAGAAGTAAAAAGATCGTTTAGTCACTGTACACATTCAGTTCCCATCATCTGTGGCCCCAACGGGACAGGTCAGTGAAATGTCAGCAGTGCTGCCAGTTAGTGCTATACATGCTGCTGAATTTTTTGGGATCTTCAGGTTGTGGATCTTCAGCTTTAATTGTCAAGTAAAAGCTCCCACTGCTGCCATGCTTTTTGCAGGCTGTCTCACCGATTTGCCTCTGGTTGACCTGATCCCTTCTCCTGGTCCCTCGCTGTTTCTGTCTCTTGTGAAGCCACCAAGGGAGTGATGACTTTAGCTCTACGCATGCAAAGTGCCAAACTTATTGTAGGATTTCTTTCAAGCAAAAATAACAAACTCAAATCTTCATCACTCATTGTAAATTGGTTTTACCTGAGTAGAATTAACTATAATAATAAGGCTTTGCTAAACCCCTCTGTGCTGTCACAATTTGTGTTGCTCTCGGGGTCAGCAGGTAAGGTTTGTTCACAATCTCAACAGAAGTCTTGTCTGCCGGGTGGCTTTGGCACCAGTGAACACACCTGATTCCCTTCCTTGCCTCTGTACAGATGTGATTTTCTAATCTCTACATTTTTTTATCAATTTTTAGCTCACGAAGGTGATCTGGTGTACCGGAATATGCACCTGCAGAGTCTGGGACACTCAGCACTTGCTTTATAACCCTGGTCTATCCACAGCTTTTTTAGCTTGCTAGCATTCCATGGTGCAGAACAACACCCAGCTTTCCCTCAGCACACTCCAACAAACAATTAGAATTCCTTGCAAATAAGATGCCAGCTCAGATTGGGCAGACAGGTTATGGGCATGCTGGGATGTTAAATGCACCTGGGATGGTTGTCTCACAACAAGGCATGGAAATAAATCCTCTTCCTCCTCCCAAACTGCAAATTTCCACATAAGCTGTGGACCAAAACAGTGCCAGAGATGAGCAATTAAAGCACATCTACAGTCAGGTTCCAATGTTAGGATTATTCCCAAGTGTTGCTAAATTCATTTGTATAAGTGTTAATAAAGTGTCTACCAGCCATACGGGATTACACAGTTTTTATAATAAAGTGATTAGCATAAAACAATATGTCCAAGTGCTCATAAGTAGATTTGGGATCCAAGTTTTTTCAGCTTCTGATCAAAGCCTCTGACTACTGAGCTATTCAGCAAAGGAAGGCGGCCTATAGTTGTCTTCAAATAGTTGGGTTTTTTTCTAAATTAAAGGCTGTGAATCCCAATTAGAGGGTAACAGCTTCTTCCAGTCCTGAAAAAGGACAGCCTAATACATAAAGTCCACCACTGGCCCAGCCACTTTGGGCATTTTCCTAAAGGCTTGGTGCCTGAAGATTCTTTCCATAGCCATGGGGGTCATGCAGCCAGTGTGGGACATAAATCTCCACCCAGAACCAGGATGTCTCATTGACTACTGGAAGAGAGCCCAGGGTCAAGCATTTCCTCAGCTGATATCTCAGTTAAATGTTAAAACTTAGGTGCAATGATTCTTTCTTCTATGGATCAGGGTCACAGGAAAAAAGCAACACTTACATGCACAAATTCAAACAAATAGGGATCAAAGTTGTTTATTGATTGCTTAACAGCACATAATTAACGGGCAAAAAGTAAATTCTGCATCTCACATAAATATCAGCAATACACCAGATAAAACCCAAACCCAGTCACTTAGAGAAGATTGCTGGATCTCTGCAAATCTCTAAACAGCAAGAAAGTCCCCTGGGATTGCATCTGTACGTTAAAATCGGGCCCCTACGTTTCATTTTCATTTTCAAGCTGACTCTTCCTTTCCTCTTTTTTTTTTTTT
>VZRV01010293.1:214305-286313 GCA_013398115.1 Falcunculus frontatus | reverse complement strand
AAGAAAGAGAAAAAAGAAAAAAGAAAACGAGAAAAACAGCCAACTTTCAAGTCTTTCTTCAAATATGTGAACAAGTGTAAATTTGAGGTACAACATAAAGTAGATGGCATTGCTGGAGGAAAAGAAATAAGTAATAAACAGGTAGGACCAGAATATCAGAAGTGACTACTAGGCAAGAGTGTTGTCTTCTTTCAAGCCTGAAGTCGCTGTCAGTTTAAAAGAAAACAAATGAAAGAAGTACAAACCCTAAACAACTTCACCCTGCTCTAGTTCCTCAGGCAAGACTGGAAAAATGTCAGGACCGAAGAAGAAGATGAGCCCATACTCATGATCAGGAGGTTTTCAAGCCAGAAAGCAGAAAAGGATCCCTTTGTGGTTGAAGAAGAATAAATCTCACATGCTTCAGCCTTGAGAGCTTTGAGTTTGTTGTTTCTGTATTCAAGAGGCTTTAAACACACAAAAAATCTCAGGCTTTGCTTGTCCTGATTTTATTTGTTTCTGTTTGAAACTAAAGATGGAACCAGTTTCATTAATCTAAACAGTCAGGTTTTTCTGGCTTTGTGATTTGTTTAGCAGAGCCAAGGGTAGTAATTCATTGTTTAGGACTAAGATTTATCTCCAAGTCTCTAATAAATATGATTTTTCTACCTCTTATACCCAAAACCCTAAGGGGAGGGTTCTTTTTTTATTATAATTATTATTATGCATGCCTCAGATGAGAAACCAGCTAAGTGGGTTGTCTCCAGAGGCCAAAGCCTGCTGAAATTGAGAGCAGTGAAATCTCGGTGATGCTTTGGGCTACAAACTCAGTCCCTTTGCCCTGCAGAGGGCACAGATGCATGTTTTTACATCTTGCAGCACTGAGTAGTCCTGACCACCGTGCTCCCCTTTCACCAGTGGATACGGCTGGCAATAAGTCATCATAAAGTATGTATAAGGTTGAATTTGGAACTAGCATGCAAATTTACTGTATTGATGGGGGTGTATTCAAGTAGGCACTCATTCCTGCTAAAACCACTGCCCAGTTAAAAACATCCACTAAGGAAGGCACCTGGAGATTCTCAGTTTTGGCCAGATTTTTCCAGTGAGAGTTGAGCAGGGAAGATAAGACACCTCCCATGCCCCCTGTTTTTCTTGTTCATACAAGATGCATTTGAGAGGCAATGGAAAATTTCATGTCCACCACAAATACTTGAGCATTAGAGCTTAACTGTAAGTTTTAAATACTATTATTCACTTATCTCTCACTAATTGTATCCGAAGATACTCCCAAGTGAGCTCATTATTTAGGTGAATGTATAGAGGCAGCTTAGGCCACTGAATAACCATTGGAGAGGCCAGACAATTACCGTACTTTTTGTTTCTCCAAAACTTACTGGTAGAGACGGATTATTTTCCATTTTCAGAAATAGCAACCATTCCCAAAACCAACACAGGCTGTTCACCAGTGGATCTGCACTTCTGCCTGTAGGCAGGGAAGTTTGGCAAATTCTGGACATGCACAGGGATCCCGTGAGGAGGAATTTTCCACTCCTTCAGTCTTGCCAAAGGGAAACCCAACTGGAACAACAAATACCTTAGAGCAAAAGGAATCATAGCCAACATCTCCCTACAGAACTGCTGAGTCTCCTTTTCTGAGTCATGACAAAACTGAATTTTCATGTGGTTAAAAGCCATTTATTTGTTGTGGTTTAAATGGTCTGTCATGGGATGGGGAGAAGGCTGCACTCAGATGTCAAACTCCAGAGCCAGCTTGGATGGGAGCTGGAGGCTGGTGACAAACATCTCAAAATCTGCTCTGGTGGGTGGCTGGAGGATTATTGTTTTAGGCAACAGATCAGTCAAAGGTTTGAGATGGTTTGCCCGGTGGTGACAGTAATTATACCAACGAGACCAGAGTGGCTCCTTCCTGTGGCAGCAAGCCAGACCCTCTCAAGGCTGCAGGGAATCTAAGGGTCACCCAATTTTCAAATAATTAGTTTCTGGAGGCTGACACTTTTTGTGTTGCTTCCCTGAACTATTAGAAGGGTTTACTTTCCTGGTTTTGCTACCTTATTTTTATTCCGGGTTTTTGGTTTATTTGTATTTGGTGGTTTGTTGGGTGTTTTTTGGGTTCAGTTTGTTGTTTGTTCGGGTTTTTTTAATCAAGGTTAACCCTTCCTCTGTATTGTACCTGGATTTTACTTTTCAATAGGAACAAAAAGCCTACTTTTGAATGTCTTTATCTATATACAGATGTACTTTATCTTCCATTCCCAGAAATCCTAAACAGAAGTATAGAGTTAAATATTTATTTCTAATACCTCTTGGTAAGTTGTCATACTTACATCTTTCTTGACAAGATGATTCCAGATGTCCCATACATGTGGGGGACATCATTCTGCTCATTTTCATGGACTTCAGATTATTCAGAAAAGAGAAGTAATCAGTGTTTTGCATTTCTTCCAGATAAGAATCTGAAGAAACAAAACGACTTTACTAAGGGGTGAGGAAGGGGGCAATTCCCGTTTGAAAATCATGATTTCTGTCTGAATGAGACTACATTGTGTGACACCTCTCTCTGTCCCCAGTGTAGAAAATAAATTGTGATAAATTGTTTCTAAACACTGTTGCATTACTGAAGGTGGATGTGAAAGCCATGTACAACAAGCCAAGTAAGAAAACAGATTTGAATCCTGGCTCCATAGAACCCCAGAGCTTTTTAAAAGCAGTGTGGTTGTGGCACTTGGGGCATGCCTTAGTGGTGACCTTTGTAGTGCTGGAGGAATGATTTGGCTTGGTCATCTTAGAGGGCTTTTCCAACTTTAATGTTTCTATAATTTTATAAGAAAGCAACAGAAAACATTGTTGAGAAATTCAAATCAGGCAGTAAGAAACAGTGCTGGGCAGCTGTAACTACAGGGTACTCGTTACTGCACCTGAAACTGGGAATGAAATCAATTTCTGCAGAAAGAAACTTTCTAAATATTGGTCATTTTTATTTCATTTGGTTTGACAGGAGTCAGTTCTTAATTAGTTTTCTAAATAGAAGCAGTGGGAAAAAGCTACTACTTTAAACCTATTGAATCCAAAGTCTTTGACATATATACTTACACTTTAATGAGGCAAATATTCTCCCCCCAAAAATCACTATGACAAAGCCAATGTTAATGCAGTTCCCTTCATTCAAAGCCAATGTTATTACAGTGCATTCACAGCCAGTGGTAATACAGTTCCCTTCATTTCAGAGAGTCACAAAATGCAACACTCATAAAATTAAAGTGTCCTTCCCTGCACTTGTCAAACCATGAAAAGGAGGGCTGCAATTCAGAGGCCTCTCACCAGAAGGTTTCTCACTGAGGACCCTCCCTCCTGAGAACTCACCTCTTCATCAAACCTCCCCGAGAAAGCCAACATCCAGTTCAATTAAAATAAAAATTCTTGCTTCCCCCTTACACACTAATCTGTTATGGCACTAAGAGGATTTAAGAAGGTGTGAAGTAAATGGATTTTTATACTCTCACTGGAGCAGCTCTAGCTGATTTTCAAATGTAATGTGATCATTGTTTTTAGCACTAAGAGGGGAGTTCTTGACTAATTTTTATCTAGTAATAATAGAAATAATATCCAAAAATCAATATTGTTCTTTTTAGATTAATCTCCATTGGCTACTGCTGTACTTCCCTGGTATTTGAACGTGCAGATGGTTTCAAATCCTCCTGTTTGTTTAGGGAGCAGCATTTTCTTCTCTTCTTTGCATTTTCTTCTTCTCTTCAACTGCTGTTGACCTAACCCCTGAATAAAACCATTCCACTTCCAGTGTTATGACACTTAAACTTAGAAAGGTAAGAAAAAGGTGAAAAAATAAATTTCAGGTTTTTTAGTTCTAAAATAAAATATTCCATTAATGTTTCCCCCTCTCTTTAGAGGATGTTGCATCATTTAGGTCAATTAGGGGAGGTTTTGAAGGGTATTACAGCTGCAGTTGCCCTATCAAAATAAAGGCTGATGCCACTGATGTTGTGAGTGTACATTTGTCACTGTGCAGCCACCTCTTAAAATAGCTTTTTAAAGCCTTTTAGATTCCACAAGTGTCTCTAATTATTATGATAAGGAGTTCTGCCTTATCCAGATTAGCTCCAAATAAAAATAATTTAATTTTTCTGCACATCTCTGAGGGCGATGTTAATCTGTTAACCTCCAAATAGTTTGTTTCCCATTTAAGTCCATTTTCTGTTTGCTCTGTGACAAGCACGAGAACAGCCTGTTTCAGGTATTTTTTTTTCTTCACATCTGCACTGAAAGAAGGAAGTCAAATGTAAGTACCAGTAGTGAAAAAGGCCACATTGCAGGGGTCACAGAGATAAGGCTTGCCTACAGAGAAAGCAAACAGGTAGATAATTACCTGAATATTCTCAAGTAGCTCAAATGTATTCTGGACAGGGACGTATTTCTGCAGGAAGCAATCTCAGCATGGCTTTACTGTACAATACACAAAGTACAATGAGACAGAAAAACAAAGTGATTGAATGCAATCTTTTAAATTCAAGAGAATAGGATTTGTTTCTGCATGTGGTCCATTTGTAATATCAGCAATTCTTACAGAGCTTTTTTCGTCAAAATGTCTCAAAGAACATTATAAAAAGGTGTGATATCCCTTTCTGCAAAAATGAAATAAAACTTGTACGAGGGTACTCATCTGTCACTTTGATCAGGCAATAATAAAAATCACTTCTTGAAAGTTTTCAGTGCTCTTGCCATTTGGCAAAGCTGCTTCTCTGTATTACCTCCCCAGAAAACAACCAGGAAATACTTCATTGAAATAACTGTAATTACACTTCTGAAAAACAGTGTGTGTAGAACTCATGGCCTTCTATCCTTAAAAGCAGAAGCCTTGTGCTGTGCACACCCACATGGCTCAAAGAACAAAGGGACTGAGGGCATCCCAACAAGGCTTCCTAGAGTTTCCCTAAAATAATGACTAGTAAGTATAGATTAGGGTCCATACTTGAAAAGGAGAAATTGATTCTATCCTAGAAACCAAGTATCTCCATAATTTATGTCCTATGCTGTTTAGTTAACTCCACTTTAAGCAAACTGTTTACTTCACTGCAAGAGAATTTGATCGCTGAAAGATCAAAAAAAGCAGACTGCATTTTTCTGTGAAGTTAAATAGCCACAGTTGTATTGCTTAGCTGGATCACTCAATTCTTCTTAAAACTAAAACACACATTGAGAGCAGAGCCAATCAATTACAGAGAGCAACCAGCAAACCTTTCTAATCAGAAGTGAAGCCTTGCATTTCTCTCTCAGCATTTAGGAGATTGCTCTGCAACCCTCTCACTTAAATTGTATTCATCTCCTCTCATATCTGATGAGTTTATATATGCAAGAAGAAGGGAACAGATGATGTGGGATGTGCAGGGCTTTCAGAATGAAAGGTTCAGAAATTCTGCTGCATGGAAATCAGGTAAAAGAATTTCTCTAGAGAGGTCAGGAAATCTGCAATATGGGATGAGAGGGGAGGTGGATTTTATTTCATGATGCAAATTCATGGCTCTCTTCCTCATCAGATTTCATCATCTTCTTAAAGGGGAAAGAAAAAAAGTAGTAGGCGAACAAAAAAGTGGAAAGAACTGTAGTGTGCCACTAAAAAAAAAAAAAAAAAAGGATGAAAAAAATGTTGAGTTTGCCTGATGCATAGAATGTGAGTTCTTATACCTGACTTCTTATCACTTGGCTGAACTGCACTATCAGTTTCTCTCAGCAGGCACTAGGTCTGTGTGTGTGTGTGTGTTTGCAAGGCTTTTTATTCACTTACAGTGCTCTGGCAATAATAGGCCTTCATGGGAGTACTTCACAGAACAGCAGGATACTCCTCAATATATCTTACAGAAATTCATGCTGGTTTCTGTCTTGTTTCTAGGAAAAGAAACACAGATGATTATGTACACTGCCTCAACAGGTGCATTCCAGGGGAATGACCACTACCTGCAGTGCAGAAATTGTGTTACTTTGGTGGCACTACAGAAAACTGCATTCAGTATTTTTGGGTGAACCCAGACGAAAGAGTTGAGCTTTTTGTTTATTCAAAGCTGCACTGCAGAGAGTTGTCAGGTTCAGAAAAGGAAAAGCTGTCATTTGCCATGTAAATAGGTGTTTCTGGACTGTCAGGATTGCAGTGAGAGCTGGAGAGATGCAATCCACGGGAAGGAGGGAGAGTTCTTTGCTCTTGATAGGAAGCCAAATAGCACCTGCTGGGAAATGCCTTCAGTGTCAGTGGGAAGGGAGATCTGTGACAACCCCTAGATTTCACTGCAATGCTCAAGTTTAGAAATACTGTTCTGGTCACAGCTCCTCCCTTGCCTGCCATGGGGTAGTAAATAATGTCCAAGTTGTTCACAGAATAGTGTTTTTATATGCAAGCAATAAGGACATTCTGCTTGGATGAGGGAGTCTTCAGTTTAAGTTTCAGATCCAATGACCAGTTGTGGGCTCTGTAAAAGACCTGTCCCTCACAACCTCCAAAAATTACTGTGGTCACAGTTCTGAATGAAGAATTCATTGATTTTATTTGTTTTTAATGACTTAAGAGATTGGTTCCTTTAGTGACATTTTCTACATTGAACTCCAGACAGTAAACTTCAAATGTACTTTTGTACAAATGAAATAATTTCACCCCTGAAATTTTTGGTGTCTACAGATTGTAACACTTGGTCAGAGATTTTTCCGTGAACTATAGCCTGGAAAAAGGTTTCTAAGCTATATTGGCAGAGTGTAAAATGATTTTGGCAACTCACTGTAGTGTTGTCCATTACTTCTTCCACTTCTAAACCTGTCAGCAAGGGAGAGACACATTCATTGTTCCTTATTCTCAATCATCTCCTCTAGAGGCTGGTGACTGGGCCACAATCGTGTTTTCTCCTAATATCCGGGTCTACAGCCTATTTACTGACTTACAGAGATAAAGAAAAATAAGAAAAACTTCATTTCTTTGGGGAAAATAATTATAATTTGATTTAATATTACAAGTTTTATTATCTGGCACAAGTCTTGGGATTTCCTTCCTGTAAATGCAGCAAAAGACCACAGACTTGCAGATTAATTGCTAAATGCAAAGCATATAGTCCAAGTCAGCATGTAACCTACAGCTTATATAAAGATCAACAATAAGCCAATTGTATCATCCTATGGAACAGCTCTCTTGTTTTCAGCAGACAGTTAAAAAGAAATACCAAAGAAAGACAGGAATATTTCAGTCTGTTCCCCATGACTCTCAATAATTCAACTATAATTATCAGTCTATTTACTAAAATTACTTATGGCTCACCAGAGCTGTAGTGAGCCATTCGTCTCCAAGGAGATGCAGCTCAATTTCTGCACATCTCTGTTTCTATCTGGCACTATTGATTATCCCTCAGGAAACACAAGCACAGCAGCTTTCCTGCCCTGTATCAGTGCATTGATCCCTCTTGGCTGGCTGCAATCACAAGCTCAGAGTACACATGTGAGCAACAAGCAAAGAGTGAAATTCTTCCTCTCTGACAGAGAACCTGTGTTTCTGTTGAGTGGCTTGTGAGGGTTTTTTTGTCAGGAAATAAACCCTTGCCCAGGTAACAACACGGCCCTGCTTTAACTGTGTGGCTCCAGCTGCAACACATGGTGCAGGCAGGTGATGATGGGAGAGCAGGGTATGAGCCTTCTACACTTCTCTGCCTCTCCTGACTAAATCCAGGTATTTTTAGACCAGTGCCAGGATATTTGCATAAATCTGATAGTGAACAGGAAGGCAGCTCGGGCTCCAGAGAGTTGGCAGGCTGCTCTGCCTTTGGCTCAGGCCCTTTAGGAATCAGGCAGCTGAGATACCAGCTGTGTCTTCTCTGTGAACCTTCTGTAGATTCTGCTAGAGTGACTTGGAAAAAGAAAGTCTGAAGATGATAAATAGGGATGATATTGTTGCCAAGAGTTGGTTAAAGGGAGCATCTGTTGTGAGGGACAAAAGCTGCAGAGGAGATAACAGGTGCTGATGGTCTTTATTTCAATACCTGGGGATATTAGTGGACCTAATACAACTTTTAAGAGGGAGGATTGACCCAGAGTCCCTGGGATCATTTTCATTCCCATTTCATAGAGCAATCTAATGTTTAAAGCACTTATTGGTGACAGTGAGCAGAAATAGACTGAGGTCCCAATCCCTGCTGATAGGAGATTATGCATTTTACATGAAAATACAACTGGGAACAATCACATAAAGAGCCTTTGGAAGTGGAGCTGAAGCCTCCCTGTCCTCTCAGAGGACATCCCCAGCCTTTGTGTTGGACCTGCCCTTGTTTTCATGTTTTCTTTCCAGGCCAGTGAATTCTGAATTCTTTCTCTGCACACTGCAAGGCTTTTCATCTGGCACTGCTGAGGCATCCTGCCCTCCCTCCAAGCAGCCTCGAATTTCTTGGCTGACCTGCTTGCCAAAACCACAAGGAGTGGGGAGTTAAGTCCTGTTAAGCAGAGAGAACTGAGCTCAGATCTTCCAAACTTCTGCTGCCTTCTAATCTGCTTCCACATCCCCGTTGTGCCAGTGAGTTTGCCTTGGAAAAGCATCCACTACTACATTTTCTGGGGCACACAGGAACCAACAAACACATTTTGTCCATGCGCTTACAATGGTTGTGACATGGGGATCCTTGGGCTGCTCAGGAAGTAGAAATCCTCCTTTGGAAACTCTGCACAGGCTTGGGCAATGCAAAATGTGCTGGAATACAGACTGAAATAGAGCAATAATGTTCAAGACTGAAAATTTGAAATGATGGGTCAAAGATTTGTCCAAATCTCATTTATTGGGTTGAGGTCTTTTGAGTCTTGTGTCAGACATCATGTTCAGTGTGCCACAGGGAAAAATTGATCTCACAGCTAACTGAACCAATCTCAGATGCCATCTCTGGTGCTTTTTTGCAGTTTTCTCTGCTTCTATCTTGTCTTAGGCTTAACATTATTGAAGATAATTAACCATTTATTGAAGGGAATAAGGTAGAAGATGGACCACGTTTCTCTTTTGTTACAGTAAAAGAGTAAAGACCCTCCAAATCTTGTCTACAATAAATCTGCTCTTCTCACTACTCCTCTCCTCTTCAAAAAGAACCACTTGTACTAGTAGTTTTTACCCTGAGAGGTGAAATAGCTATACCTGCTGTCTGAAGTGATAAACAGATTTTCTGTTTCCCTTCTCTCTCTGCACTGTTGGATTTGTGCCACTGCTCTCTTTTTTTGCCAGATGACATATGACTTCGACAGTGAGAGGGTGCAGTTGGAAACAAGCACCAGTCATATTAGGGTGTACTACATTAATTTACCTGTGATTAAACATAAGGCTGAATGGAAAATCATGAAGAAGAGCAAGTTCATAATTTTAACACCTATGAGAAGGGCGCTGCCGAGACATCACTGCAAGAAGCGGGTACAGGTGTCTGGATAACAGCTCATCTGAGGTGAGCAGCTCATCTGAGGCAATTAATACATGAGCATAAATTTTTGACAGTCACACAAACACGCTCTCTCTGTAGTCAGCCGGTTTCTGAATTCCCTCTGCTTCATTAACTCGGTTCATTCCAGTATCTCAAGTCACAGCAAAATCTCTGGTTTGTGTTTACAGGGCAGCAGGACTCTGGATGTGGTACCATTGATGGACCACCAGTGAGAAAAGCCCCATGAAAGGGAGTTACTCCATCTCTTGTTAAAAGAAAGCAACAGCAAAAGCAACAAAACGAAAAAAACACCCCAAACTAACAGACAACAAGAGCAAACAAAAAAAATCCACAAAAACCAAAACCAAAAACAAACAAACAAAAAACAAACAAACAAACAAAACCCCCAACAAAGAAACAAACCCCCCCCCAAAAAAACCAGATGAGGAATGGGCCTAAGTCAAATATTTGATTCAAATTTGGCAGTATAGGTAACACAGTAAGACTAAATACAGAATTTCAGACCTCAAAGCACACCCAGTAGCTACCATTTGTCATTCCTTTGTCATGGGTACATTGGACACGTAATCTTGAGGAAATTCAGGAACTCACATTTTCCCTGCCCCATGAATTCCTATGGTACAAATTCTCTGGGTTTCTGCAAACCTCTACTGAATTTATCCAAAGGGTTTTTAGGAATATAGGGAAAGGAGAGCTTCTCAAGATTTTTAAATGGCAGTATGGTGCACGTAGAACATGGCAAATACAATACTTGTAATTTTGGGCACCGGTGAGCTCTGATGGTGACAGTAGTTTTTCTAAATTTTGTCTTGGATTACATGAGGCTGAGAAGTTGAAATCTTGACATTTCAACTGCTCTGGGAATTTGGTTGAGAAGTTTGATTTTGCAGGTTAACAAAACCATGCTGAAGTATTCTGAGGGAAACAAATTTGGTAATATCCCTACGCCAAGGACATTTTTTTATGTTTATAATTTTCTTTTTTTTTCTGCAAGTCTTTCCATTGCATTTGCAGCCAGTTCTTAGAAGCAGCCTCATAATAGCAAGTAAAAGAACCAAAATGAAACACCAAAAAGCACAGAGAGACATTCACTTACCAAGTTCTACATAGACCAGTGTTATCATTTAAAAATCTTGGGATGCTCCCATTTCCCTAGATTCCTAAAAATATACCTTCTGGATAAATTGAGCAGCAGTTTGCAGAAATGCTGAAAATTTGTACCAGAAATGCTGGAAACCAGCAGGATGGGAAACCATCGTATCCAGGCAGGGACCAGGGTATAAAAAAGATAAGGAATAAATAACCTGTAGCTATCCCAGGAACTGTAATAGTATTGTCCATTTGTTATTCAAAATGCTGAACCTCCTCCAAGAAATTGTTAACAAAGTACATATTTTTTGAAAAAATATGACCAGAGGAAAGTAGAGGTGATGACCTCTCAATGCTCAGCACCCTGAGAAAGTCTAAGCAACAGGTTTAAATCTCTCCAGTTTTTGAAAGAGTTTGAAAACTAACATTAGGTGAATTTTTGGAGTGCTGGGACATGGTATGAAAGTTCCTTCTCCTGAGGCTGTCCCTCTTTGTGAGGCACAATTAAAAATTAATTGAGCTGAAAGGCGAGAAAATTATGATTCTATAGGTAAATGATCAGGCAACTTGCTGTTTCTGCTCCAGTGAATACTTCACACAAAATTATGTAAATATTCATTAGAATGTCAGGAACTCACGTCTCCCCTGCCACATGAATACCCTAATCACTAGGATCACAGAGTCTTTTGCCCAATGAATATTTAGCTGTTCTCTAAAGTCTAGCAGTTTCAGCAGGAGGCTTGAAAAATCCTCTTCTCGAATACCTAAAACAGAGGGGTGGAAATATTGGAAGTTTGAAGTTTAACCCGGACCAGCAAAGGATGGAATGAAAGTTGGATATCCCACAACCATTAATATACTGAATTAAAGAAAGAACACAATGCTATTTGTGCCAATCCATTTCGGTGTTTTGAGAATCATCTCCCACATTGTGCAGGCAGACAGGGAAAATGTTTCTGGACCAGGACATAGCATGGGATTCCCAGGCTGCATAGAAGTGCTCTAATCACTGTAGCATTAACTGCCTGGGAAAGCATCAGTGAAAGAGATTATAATACAAATATACACAATGAACAAATTACCAGGACCAGATGATATTGCCTGTAGAGTTCTACAGGAACACACAGATTAAATAAATTTACTATAGATGTAACCTCTCCCTTAAAACCTCGGGGTTTCTGAAGACAGAAAGACAGGGGATGAGATAGCAGTTCTTGGAAAATTTGCAGATGTGCTCAGGGGTTAACAGTCCTTTAAACCTGTGATCTTCACTGGGAAAATTAATAGTAACACTAAAAAATTATAGAGTAGACCCTTGGATATTTTTATTATTTTCAATCTGAGAAGAGTAATCATGGCTTCAGTAGAAGGCATTGTTTAAAGAGGTCAAGAAACATAAGGGATAAAATGGCAGGAGCTGTACGTCCGGTTTAATTTCCTACAAAATTTTAACAAAGGCTGTCAGAACATTGAGTCTCATGGGATAAGAGGGGATACCCTCACAATCATTAATCTTTGGTTAAAAGCAGGAATTCAAGGATAACTGCAAAAGGTCATTTCTTGCAATGCAGGACGGTTATCACAGTGGTTGTGCAGGAGCCTCTCCTGGAACTCATTCTGTTCAGTGTGTCAAGAAATGACCTGCAGAAGAGGGATGATCTGTGTGGTGATAATATGATGTGAATTATGATGATCCAACATTATATGAGGCACTTAGGAACAGGACAGGCTGTGAAGAATTTGAGGAGGACCTCAGAGGCCAGAGTATCTCGGCAATAAAATGTCTAATGAAGTTCAACACAGATAAATAAAAAGTGATATAATGGGGAAAAACCAATCTTACCTGACACACACGCTGAGTTAGCCTTGGCTTCCAGCCACACTCCTTTACCCTTTCCCCTACTTGCTCTCCCTCCTCAGTAGGGCAGGGGGGCAAAACAGGGTGAGAAACCTTGTGGGCTGAGACAGATGCTGGGAGATTGTTTTCCAATTACCATCGTGGGAAAATCAGCCTGGAATGGGGGGAAATTGATTTAACTTATTGCCAATAAAAATAATTATTTAATTATGGTGGTTTTAATGATTGGTTAAGGTAGCATGAAACAAAAATACAAACGTTCAAACAACACTTTTCCTTCCTCCTTTCCTAAGGTCAACTTCCCTTGCTCACTTGGCTCCTCTCTGGCACTGCACAGCCTGGGGGGTGAGGAGAGGAGGTTTCAGCTGGTAATGATGCATCTTAACTCATGGTTTTGCTGGGACTCTCCTAGGGCTGCACTCCTTCACAAAAATCTATTCCAGTGATACCTCCTCCAGCCACCTAGAAACAGAGATTAGACAAGAGTAAGGGAATAAAGACAGGTATTTATTTGAAGGGCCTTCAAGGTACGCCCTGGGGGAGCCAGAGGCTGCTTCCAAAAATTGGACCCCAAGATGGACGACAGGTCACGAGTTCTTCACACTTTTATGGGTTTGGACCATTTGCATATCAGGGTTAATTCTCCAATTAAAGCCCCAGTTCCAGCGATGTAACGCCCCTCAGCCTGCCCCCCCCAGAATCCCTAGTTTACACACCCCGGGCCCAAAAACAGCCTGGTTGTCCTCGAAAGCAATGCCTGGAGAGGCTTTGTTATGTCTACCTAGTACGAGAGAGTAGGAATTACAGGCTACAAGGAACTTCAGAGTTACACTCCAAGCAGCACAGGATCCGAAAATATAAAAGTTAAAACCTAAGGCATCACCAGTACGAGCTCTTCACAGGCCAATTTCCTTCAGGCTTACCCATCTCCTCCATCCAGGGGTTCTCCATGGTCTACAGTGAGCACCTGCTCTTCCATGGGCAGATTAGACAAAAACTTGGACAAAAATCTGTTCGAGATCTGAATTTTGGACTTAGGCAGTTTTAGGGATATTTAAGTGCAGAATGATGGACATGTTTATTTGTGTCTGGACACAATACAGAAAACAAATCCACGAGTTCTTGCCCATTGTTTTCTTGTGGCAAAGCAGCATTTTGGGAATAAGGTACCTACACCTGGCTGTTGATCTGAGTATTCCTCTACTGAAAAAGAGGAAAAACAAGCTGAGCAACTACAAATCTATTTTAACACTGAAATTTAAGAGGAAGCCTGATTGATTTGCGCATGTTGTACATCAAGTTTTAGGCACCGCGGTCTTGATATAAGTGCAAATTAGGTTGTCAGGTTTCTTTGCACTAGTTACCATCTTGTTGTATTCTATTAAATTTTTGGATGACTATTCAGCTTACTTCTTTGCAGAAGTTTTGTGGTTTCTCTTGAAATTTGGCTTCCTTCCCTTTGTTTTATATTTTCTTCATGTAGAATGGTAGTAAATGAAGTTAGAAGATAAATGAGGAGCATATTGTGAAAGAAATTTCATCACTGGAATGGATTTCTAGTGTGTCTTTAAATCACATGATTTTTAAGACTGTATCACAGAAGCAGATACCAGGAGATGATGCAGTTGGAGGCTTTGTCCTGGAAAAAATCTCAGTGTTGGTTCTGCCCAATCTCGCAAGCATTGTGGAATTTATTTTGGTTTGGGTCTTTTAGATATATCCTAGTTCACAGATTAAGTCATAACGTAAAAATGCTGCATAAGTCATTTCTAACATATGTGGTTTAGAGTTTGTAAAAAGAGATAATGAATTCTGAAAAAAAAACCCCAACATCTAAACTCTGAACCAAATCTGATTAGGCAGAATTATAATGACACTTATGTCCTGGTGAAGGCAATGAACACATGCAATATATGGGATGGTTTATACCCAAACATTTTAGATATATTAATAATGAAATATAAGAGAGTTAAGTAAATCTTCAATATAACATTTTCATGATAGAGTGCTATACTTTCAGTCCGAAGGACTTTTAATGAAAAGAAAATTACAGGAAAGGAAAAACAAAGAACATTCTCAGGGCAAAGTTCTGTCATACAGGTCACCAGATGCCTTTGCAAACCAAAATATTTTCAGTGGCTTAGAAAATGTTGATGAATTAATTTATGGAAAAGAATTAGTAGTTTATAGTACTGCCTTTGAGACACTGATAATGCTGCTGTTCTTTACATAGACAGACTTATTTCAGAGCATCCACCACTCTGATATAACCTGTAGACTGAAATGAACGATGTTACCCATGTTCAAGAGTCAGTATATCAAATAAAGACGCCATGTAGATGCATTTTCCAAGGAAGGAAAATATTTAATCCTCAAATCAGCAGTGGACAAAGGACAATACTGGACTTGACTCACTACTGGCTAAATAGTTTTTTATCTGAAGACTGTTCATTTAGACGTCTAAATTTAAGTTTAGAGTGTAAAGATGAAAGATTTTAGATTTACTCTGGGTAGTTGCCAAGGCACAAAGCTACCAAAAAGCAAAATCACCAGAGATCACTTGGCCACCAAAATTTTTGGAGGTGCAATACTGATCAGCAGGAGGCATATGCAGGGCATGAAGTCAGAGTGTTAAACCTCACTGGTTATCACACTGTTGCATAAAAGAAGGCAATATATTCTGTGGAGTTTTGTTCTGCTGTCGAGGAGGCACAGGTTGTCAAAGATTCTTACAAACCGCATTTTTTAACAAGATCTTGACCTATTAAGCTATATTCTTTATATAGTAATTTTATACATGAATTATACATACATTTTAATGCAGTTCTCAGAACTCTTGCTTCAAGTCTTTTTTTTTTTTCTGAGGTGGTAGAACACAATGCAAAATGGTTAAAGCATTTTAAAATGCTGCAGCTTTGACATTTAACTGAAATTTTGACTTGTGCCAATGAATATACATAAATCATATTGTTGAACAGAAAAATATAGCAACTGGGATTGGAAAGTGTGAAAGATGAGATCAATTTATTCTGAATCTTTCATGAAAGTGGCTTATATTTAAGGAATGAGTATCAATTCAACTCAAGGAAAAGGTGTATATTATAATGGATGAAAATACTGAGAAAATATTTTGATTTTAAGGAACTAGATGGGGGTGTGTCTTTCTTGGACTGGATTACAGGCCAGCACCTGAACTTCTCTCTAACAAATTCTTTATGCTTCTGTGTTTTAAGGGATTCCAGCTTTGGAAGGCTTCAAGATCCAGGGAATTTTTCTTTCCCAGTTCATCACAGACAAAAAGCAACAGACTTTCTGCACCAGGAGCACCCTCACCTCCCTGCCCAAAATAGCCAGGCTGCAATTCCCTGTCCTTTGTCCAGCCAGAAGGGAGACTGAGCACGAATTCCTAACAAACACACACCCAGAACTCTCCAGTAGCTGGTGAACCCCTGCTCCCAGAAGTCTTGTCCTTTCCTCACCTTGACCTTTGATTTCCTGTCTTGGCCACTTCCAAAATAATAACAAAAAAAACCCCCAAACCCTTATGATAATGGGAAAATAATCAAAAATAGGTATGTGATAGTCCTCTTCTATATAAAAACTTAGGATGAAAAAGCTGACTTTCACTCCTATATTAGATGATGATTGTTTAATTTTATCAGAGCTTTTCCAATACCTGCTGGAAATGCAATCTGAGCAGGACTTGCCTCAGTGCCTTGCACACAAACCACCCCAGTGCTTCATGAATGTGAGGTTGAGTCGTTCATTTGGATGCATTGTTTTGGAAGCTGGAAGAGGAACAATAGCCCTTTGATGAAAAATTCTAGAATTCTGGGGGCCGACCCAGTCAGCTGTGCTCACATTTTCATTGACTTGGAGAATACAGCTTGCCCTTCCAAAAGCAATTTTGTATATTGATGATATACTAAGAAGTACACAGATTTCCTGACAAGAGTGATTTCTTTGTCTCTTTGTGTAACATACCCAGTTGTCAAGGATATCATGGTATTTTTAATGCACCCTACTGCTTTGGAAAGATAAAGTAAAATAAATAAATAAAATATTATACTTTACATTTGCTTTTCAAAAGAAAAAGAAGCAGAACACAGTGTCTCAGAGGACTAATCCCAACTGAAAGCTCTTCATGAGGAAAACTTAAAAACCTTCAGGTTGTTTGCATTCCCTTTATATTCTTTTTTAAAATTGTATTCTTTTTTAAATAATTTGTAAATAATAATTGAGACCATTTTGTTGTCTTTAACCATGTTACCCCAAGAGTAATGTTGAGAGCTCTATAGATCAAAATGTGATTAAGAACATAAAATAATAACAGGATTTGTCCTACTTTTTCTTCTTTTGCACTAAGAATAGTGGCAATTTATGCTATATTGTTACTAAAACACTAATTTTCCCCTTCCATTAGTTATGAGGCAACATGGAGAGTTCACAAGACATAAATGACAGCTAAGCAATAATTCTGAGTACACTTTTGGCATTGCCAGCTGCACAGGTAGGTCTGGCACAGCTGTTGCTCTGCTTCAGCTTTTGTTTGTTTGTTTGTTTCCTAAAGAAACTCTTTTCAAAGGTCACCCCGCCAATAATAAACTCATTGGGAATTCACACGGGCAGTGGACAAGAGCCAGTCTGTCTAATCCTCATTTTTTCCGGGTGTTTGCTGAGACCAAAAGCACCTGTAGCTTCACTCACAGCTTCTCACGAGTCTTAGAAACATCTGGAAGTTTCTTGCCTAGAAAGTTAGTGTGGACTAACTAAAGTTAGTGCACTGAGTTAATCTTTACCTAACACTTAGGCCTCCCATGAGCTCTGGTTCAAACTCCTGTGAGTGTCTACAGAATGTACATTACAAAACATGTTCTGGCATTTCCTGGTCTTCATCCAAAAGTAATTAATAAATTATAAGAATAGAATATTCTGGAAAATGAGTTGTTTCCTTGAGTGTTTTCTTGGGGATATTTATTAAAAAGGTTAATACAAATTATGAATACATCCATTGATATGGTGAGAATACACACTAATATGCATAATTTGATTTTGTGTCTCAGACCACTGATTTCCATTGACATTCCATTCCATGTCCCTTCCTCCGTGTCTAATGTCACCTGGACGGTTCTTTGGCATAATGACTGTCACCTATTTCACGCAGGTGTGTGCTCCAGAAAGCAATTGATTCTTATATTTTACTCCTTTTTCTCTTAAGTCATTCCTCTTAAAAGACTCCAATGGAAAAAAAATGTAATAAAGTCCTCACAGCAAATTAGTTTTGTTGCTTTCACCACACATTTGTTAGTGATATAATATCTTTTTAATATCATGGTGACCACAAATAGAATAATACCTCATGCCTACTTCCTTCAGAAAATCATTATCCTCTAATAAACATCTCAGAACACTTCCAAACCTTAAACTGTGTTGTCTTATCTCAGTGGTGCAAACATTTTTAAAGATATGTCTATCGACAGTTTTGTTTCCCTTGAGATATTTTCTCCTCAGCAATCTATATTTTCCTATCATTTTAATTTGCTTCATAAAAAGAACCCTGTGGTCAATATTGAAGGATAGCAGGGGGTAAAGTCAACTTTGTATGATAGAAACAGAAACTTTCAAATTGCAGTGACTGTTGGAGCTCCTTTCTTTGTTCCTTGATAAATGAGTCTTGGAAAAGCCCCCTGCTATTCATGGGTTAATGGCACAGTCCCTGTTCCAAGCTCACCTGCATGGAGGCTCACTGGATCCCTCCACTCCTCTCTGGGTCTTCAGACAGGGACTAGAGAAGCTCCTGACCTCACCACAGCTCAGGAGTTTGCCTCCTTTGGAGCCTGCACCGAATCACCCAGACTTTGTTCCAGGGGTGGAGCGTGTCCTTCATGCGCCTGGTGCAATCTCCAAAGTGACAGATAGGAATTTGATGCGAAAGTTTTTAATAGAATACAAGTCAGCTGCAGTAATTACTCCCATGAGATCATGATATGCAGCACTGGCTATTTATTTTGGGAAAGCTGTTTGTCTGTTTTCTCAGGACTGCTGGATACAGTCTGTTCTTTTTGTCTGCTTCGCCTTTCTGCTTTTCCAGGCTGTTATATCCACCCTACTCTCCCCAGTGAACCCCATTAAATTCTCTACATCAAATGCAAGCGTATTTATATTTCAATCCCTTTCAGTAAGCATGCATGATTTTTATTTCACTTCTGTTTTATTGGTGTAATAAGCTGTGCAGAAGAATGTCTTCAACTCTGAGGAAGTAAAATCAGTGTGCACTGTGATATCTTCTAAATAATGCCATCTTCCAAAAATCAGTTTCCATTTCAGAGAAACGATGGCAAAACTGAGTGCACAACGCTTTTTTTAATGTAACACTTGATCAGACTTCGAGGCTTTAAAATAAGCTGTGTAATAAAGTAACCTCAAATGGAACAATATCTTGAGCATTTCTTCCTCCAAAGAAATCTTTTTCAGCCAAGATTTTTACCTTATTTCTGCCTGTTTACTCTGTTTTCCATGTGTGGGAGCAACTTTCCTTAGGGCTGCATCTACACCAGCAAATTAAATGTATCCAGAGATATCTTCAAGCAAGGAGGATGGCTGGTACAGGACATCTCCTATCTTTCCTAACAAACTGTTCCAGACTCTGGAACAGGGTGTCTGTGTGCAAACTGCCGGCTGGAGTGGCTCCTGGGCTCCAGCTGCCAAACCATGTCCAGGAATTGTTCAGGGAAAGAGCTTGTTGGAATGGGCCAAAATCATGCCAGGAAACATTACTGGAGTAAGTGATGATGTTCCAGTGCCAGGGAATCTTCCCAAGCATGCTCCATTTCACTGGGATGGATGCAGACCGTGCTATTTTCCCCCTGAGAGGGACACTTCTGCTAACCAGCTGTGCCAAACCAGCTCTCATTTGATTTTCATTCTCTAAGTTCTTTTCCTTCAGTGGCCAAGATCATGACTGAAGGGATATGAGAGTCACTTAGCCTAAAGTGAGTGTCAGGCTCTGTGAGAAGTGGTGTTTCTGGTGCCATCTGATACTGCTGCAGAGGTAAGAGAGGGAGAACAGCCACTATCTTTATGTAGAAACTTCTCTGGGAGACCTCAAGAAGGCCTGAATTCACAAAAGCTTTCCAAATAATCAGTCTCTCTGACAATTTTAAGCTCTTGACCACCACGGGTATAAAAAAAACCTACTCATCTAAATAAATTCACCCCCTCAAAAATTGCTGCACAGAAAATATGAAGGTGATAAAGGAGATGTCTGGGTTTTTCTTAGCACTGAAGTTTCTCCATGTTGGTTTAAGCAGACAATATTTACCTCAGTTATTCTTCACCAATAATCAAAGAAATCTTGTGGATGTCCCCCATGCTATGTAAGGGACAGCTACACTCTCATCTCTGTCCAAGAATTCCATTTTTCCAGAGTCAAAATATTTTTGTTTCCTGCTGCCAAACTCATTTGCCTTAAGTCTTGCCAGACTGGCTTACTCCATTCACTAGCACTGTCTTCTGCCTTTTTCTTATTGTTTCCAGCTATGTAAAGGCTCTTCTTCTTTCTGAATAAATTCCTAAGAGTTTATCAGTCTGCTATTTAGTATATTCCCTTTATGCAAGGAGGAAAAAATTATTTTTGCATTTGAACCAGACAGTGATGAAGCTTGTGTTCGTTTTCAGTTCCAGTGAGAAATAATATTTTTGTTCTTGTTGGCCCACTGGGACTTGTCTGTGCTCTGAATATGTTCATTTTCCTCTCTGTGAGCCAGCAAGTACCCAATGCAAGGTGTTCTCAGAGGAACTTTTCTGCTGTGTTGACTTGGGAAGTCTCTGACGTGACAAAGGACACAAATTCCTTCTGGTCCTGTAGCAGAGGCTGCATTTTATTGATGGGAGAACTTTGCACCCGTGACAGCAGCAGGTTGCCTGCTCTTGCTCACATATTCATATTATTCACATTAATCCTAATTGTTCTTCCTCTGCTTTTGTCAGGCCCAAGGGACGCGCTCTCCCTTGAATTCATCTTCAGAGCTTCTGTTCACTTAATGAAGACAAGTTCGTGCTCTGTAGGCAAAAGGTGCTTTAATTTTGTTCTCTCTTATGTCCTAAATGAAAGACCTTCAAGTTCTTGTGATTTCACAATTATTTTTAACCTTTTGGATTCCTGAAGGCAACTTCCATCTATTGAAGAAGGAGTAAATAATAACTAAAGCCACAATGGCTCAAATGAGCTGTAGCAATGAAAATAATTACGTGTTAGAAACAAAAATCAGGCCATTTGATAGATTTTTTTTGTCTTTTAAGGTTGGACTAATTTCATGTAGCTTTAAACGCATGTACTATAGATGACATGCATTGCCTTCACAAACTTCCATGTCTCGCTCTCCACGGATAATAGAAGGGTCATGGGTGATTACCATAACTGGCTGCTACACTTTTAAATTAATAAAATTTTATAAATCCCAGCTAACTTGTAGGTCCTTTCCACTTTGAAATCTGTGGCTGCAAAGATCAAGTCCTGGCTATATTTATTAAGAATTTTTTTTCTTTTTCCCCAGTCTATTTGTTGACTAAGTAAGCAAATTAGAAGCGAGGAATCAAATAGTGGAACATACATTGGCATGAGTTTACCCAAGACTGTGAAGCAGATCAGGAAATTATAAAACCTGAGTCTCCTGTTTGCTTATTCAGACCCTTCTCTGTAAAAACACGAAGCAATTCTCGTGGATAAGGACATGATCCTAATATCATAGCCCACCTAACTCAGATATTACAGATAATTGTCCGGGTGTCATTTTCAGTCAAGGAAAAGGGATGCAGAGACCACTTTATTCCACCCATTTTAGACAACTATCTCAGGACGGGGTAAATCCCTGTATGGAGTTACCTATTCCCATTATTGATGGTGGAAGAAACTTGGAAAACCGATATCAGCTGACAGCTGCCTTTTAGGTGTCCACAAGTTGTGGTGGCAGAATATGCCCCAAAAAACCACATTATAAACACCATCCCCAGTGACACCACAAGAACTGTTCATCTAGCAGGGAACTCTTTTTCACAAAAGCTTTCATGTTTCTGTTTGCTCTTGAGACAGCCTCAAGCAGAACACCAAGAATTCCTAACATTTTCACACACAGGGGACTGTTATTTTCCGGTGGAAAATGCAAACATTTTTAATCAGGAGGGAATAGGTGTGTGTGAGGTGGAGAGTAAGTGGATGAGCACTCCATGCCATGTAGGAAATTCAGTTTTATGTCTCTGCTCGGCCTGGGTCAGAATGACGTGCACCATCCCCAATTGCTCTGTATCACAGGAGAAACCGTTCATCTTTATGGAAATTTTTTGGCTTAGCTGAAAACTAGTTCTAGGAAGCTGCCTTTGCAGAAGAGAGGTCAAAGACAGGCATTAAAAAAGGGAGGACCTTCTTCATATTTGCAAGTAGGATTTAGGAAGCATAACTGTGGTGATGTACTGATGGCAGTGTTGCTCCTGCGAGATACATTCTGTGAAGCAAAACACACCACAAATTGGAGAGTTTTCCTGCCAGCCACAAAACTCCTCCTAGCATTAGTTTTCCATTTCAAAAGAAACTCTGAACAACCAACATTTGGATGTGGAATATCTAACCAATCTCCTCCCCATATGCACTCAATTTTTAAAGGATGTCTTCTGTATCATTTAAAATAACATACATTTCTTTTAACAATACAAATCCAGCAGATTTTACTACAGCATTGGGGTTTTTTAGGGAGTGGAGATGTCCAGCACTGCACATTATGATTGCATAAGCACCAATAGACTCCCTCTGTTAAGTGAAATGCTATGAAATTATTCCATCTAATCAAGTTAATCATGGAAGTGGCAAGGGATGAGCCAAAATGCCTCTCTCTAGTTTTAGGAAGTGTACAAGACTAGAATAGCAAGCAGTCCCTGCCTTAAATCACAACTGGCTCTTCAATTGCATCATGATTGCACAGAAGGGAAAAAATAAATTGTTCTGTCAGAACTGGCATATGCAATTACTTTATTTGCCCAAGCTAATTGTTGGTAGAAATCAGGCATGCAGCTTATCATCTGTCACTCAAATGTGATCCGTGCACTTGAAAATATATTAAAGTTGCTATAAAGATGCATTTCTAACAGTTTTACTTGTTTTCAGTAAACTGTTAGTGAAAGTTATTTTCATACAAATATTAAAAAGAGAAGGTGGCAGGGGAGACAGGACAACTAATAAGTCCTGGACTAGATATATGGTGGAATATCTTTGAAATGAAATTTACAGCATTGCTTTTTTATCAGTTTATCATATTTCTCCTGGTTTTCCTCAAATTATTGATTTAATCCCTGTATTAAATGACTCTATTCTTCAACCAAGCCTTCAGCTGCTCTGTCTGTATGGAGTGGACATAATAAACCACATTTATCAGCTGCATTTCCACAAACTGTGTTTTGTTCTAGAAAGTCAAGGTATTCCCCTTATTTCATATTAGGCATTTGGGAGATAGGTCCATGATGTAATTTTTGGATACATCCTCTGACAACAAACTAGAAATCCTTGAAGTTAGTAACACCTGTGGAGGTACTGAACCGGTTTTCCACCCCGTATCACTCTGTTCAACCCTTGACTTTTGACATAAAAGAAAAAAAACCCACAACTCCCATACACAATTTACATTCTTTGAGCTGCCTAGTTAGATATATGGCATTGCCAGCTCTGCAATCTTGATCCTTTTATACTCATCTTATGTATGCAGGTCTTTATATCTACACATATGTACACATATATATTTATATACATAAAGATATAATGCTACAGGACAAGGTTATCTTTGCACACACCTGCAGTAAAACTCTGTTTAGGCCACTGACACTTAGCTGAAATTATAGACACGAAACATTTTATTTATTCTTCAGTCCTCCCAAGCCATCTCACTCAAGAGATATCATCATTTTGTACCTCTGAGATTTGTCTCAGAATCTAAGTCTTTCTGAATGAAACACAAATACAGAAATAAAACTGGTATCTCCAAGGAGGCTGTGATTGGAAATTGGGAATCCCCACAAGCAATCCCCAGACGTTGACATTGTGGAATTAATACAGTAGATGCTTTGTGAGGGGGAAAAAAGGAAAATAAATAAACCATTTCAGGAACAATGTGCTTGTTTCAAAGAAATCTTTAAATATTTTAAACCCTATTTAGTCTTCTAGCAAAATAACTCCCATATTGCTTTTTATCAAATGGATGTTTATTGATTGACTAAACTCACATCATTGTCAGCGGTCTGGTGTCTGCACCAAGCCACTTTGTTGAGAATTTTGGAAACTCTTAACTTCATTCAGTGCTCTTTATTTTGTCCCAGTGATTTCAGAAGGATTCTGCAGTTTGCTAGGGATTTGTAATAGAAATGCTTAACACACTCCAGTTTGTGTGTGGAGATGATCATGGCATGGTTTATGGAAAAAAGCATAAGAGCATGGACCACAGACCACAGACAACCATTGTATTTGCAGGAGAACTGTGTTCTTCATTCCTTATCAGAAGAGGATGCCAAGAAACAAACAGGAATTCTGGACTTTATGGGGAAATCTGTCCCACGCAAACAGCGAACATTTCTGTTGGCTTTGTTTTCCTTGTATTCAATATCAGGCATTAACCAAAGGTTGTGGTTTTGCTGGGGTTTCTTTAAACAGAAAAATGTGATCAAGTTTCTGGATATCCTGTGTTTTAAATCCTATTCTAAAAATCCTTATCTGGCTCAAATGGTGATCTTAAATATAAAATCCAAATGTTCAAAGACTGTTATAAAGCACATAGCCATTATAGTCTTTTACCTGTGTAGGATACTTGTGGTTGGACTAAACACACAGTTGAAGTTATTTTTTGTTTCCCTTGTGTTTTGTGCAAAGCCAGAATAAACGATGTTTACTCAGGGGGAATAACTTCCAGAAGAAAGACATCAAAGTTTGAAAATCAAAACAGTAAAAATAGAGGCATAAGTATCACAGAATCACAGAATGGTTGGGATTGAAAGGGACCTCTGCAAACCATCTAGATGGAATTCTCTGCTGAAGCAGGTTCATCTAACTCAGCTTGGAAAGGATCGTGTCCAGGCAGGTCTTGATCATCTCCAGAGAAGGAGACTCTGTATATTTCAGTCAGATCATATTTTCTTTCAGTTTCAATAACATCTGTGAAATTAAAAGAGTTTATGAGTGCACAGACTCATTTCTTAGCCACTTGTATAAAAGTACCTTGCTTTTTAGGCTCCTGTGAGATTGTGATCATACAGTTATAGAGGATCCAGAGAAGTTTTGGATGCCCCATTCCTGGAAGTGTTCAAGTCCATGTTGAAAAGGAACCTGAACGACCTGGGTGCCAACCTAGTGGGTGGCAACCCTGCCTATGGCAGAAGGTTGGAATTAGGTGATCTTTAAGGTCCCTTCCAGCCCTAACTTTTCATGATTCTTTGATCCATGTAAGGAATTTACTGTCGTTAGCAACCAGCAGTTACTCAGCATAACGTGTCTCACCTCCTCACACCCCTCAGATCTGCCAGCAGCACGACTTTCTGTGTTCACAATTTAGCCCAAAACCATTTTTACAGCAGTTTTTTTTTCCTCTGGGATGATGTCTTGCATCGACCCAGAGAAACCCCAGGTTGGAAGGACAGCTTCAGTGCTATCTGTGGCCCAGAGATGTGAAATTTCCTGTTTGGAGATGGTTGCAACCAACATCCCACACTGACAGAGGCCCTGAGTTTGCAGAATCAAAGCAGCCAATTCTATCCACTCATCTTGGATAAAAATCTGTTCCCAAGCAGTGCCTTTCATATGCAACTGTCCATCATACACAGACTTCAACTTTTTTTCGCACTTTTTCTGGGATTTTGGGTCTTTCCCAAGTTTTATTCATCCTTTTGAAGACATGCCTGGTGTGATCCAGATTTTGACTTCCTTAAGCACAAAGTCATCACTCTAAAAGAAATAGGACATTTTCTCCCTCAAGATTGGAGTTAAAAATATTAATAAACTGTGAGTCAGTGTGAGCATTTATGGATGACATCTGAATACTTAAAAATTAATCTAATTTCTAAAAAAAAGAAAAGAAAAACTAACATTTTGAGGAATCAGCTGTCCCCAATCACTGCGATTTACATTTACTATAGAATATTTAATTAACTGGCCTTATTCACTACTTCATGCATTTTCCACTCTCATTCCTACCATAATCAGAAATCTTTCTGTCCCTCTCTACCCTTCTCCTCATTCATCTAAGTACATAGGCAGCTTAATATTGATTTTTTATTATTCCCCGGAGCTTTAAAACTATTCTATATATTCCTCAGCAGCCATCTCCACAGAGGAACATGGCAGCTGTTCAAAGCTCAGAGTAACTCGCCGCATGACATTTGAGGGGAGAAGGAGCTATACTTGAAATTACTCTGTAGATTTGTATTCAGTGGATGAAGCTTTTCCAGCTGGAAGCCAGCCAGGACAACGGAGCTAATCATCTCCCTTCTGCAGAACATGCCATGTGTCCTTTGGTAACCATAAGTGATTAGAAATACAATTTTGCCTGTCACGCAAGAAGCATTGCTCGGTGCCACCAGGGTCAGCAGTCCTGCACAGGGCACTCTGCTGAATAATTAACTGAGAACAGAGTTTGCTCACAGGTTTCCTTCTTCTGTGAAACTGCAAAGCTACTCCAGCCAGGCTTTCGCTTGAGATGTGATGGACTCGTAGCCCCCAAGAAGTACAGGTCTGCAGTGTAAAGATACTGTGGGATGAGAAAAAGAGAAAGAATGCCTGTTAATTTCTTTTTTTTTTTTATGCCAGTGTTATGACTGAGGCCAAGTAGAAGCTGACAGAGGATTTAGACACTTACAAGCAGGCTAATCCTAAACCTTAAAGTTCAGAAGAATTCATGCATAAACAATAGGTACGTTTTGATCATGTTTGATGCTTTATAGAAAGGCTTTGATTTTCCTCTGATGCAAATAAATTAGCAAATGAAGAAATTTTGAACATGATTTGTTTTTCTTTGTCACTTCACTGTGTTAACTAACAATTTTATCGCAGACCTTAAGACATCTGATCTGTTTCCTAAACCCTCAGCTCCTGAGCCTGAGATGGGAATCTCAGCCTTAAGAAGAGGTTTTTTCCCCCTTTCCCCACCTCATTCTTTTACATCTAATTTTCATAATCTTTTTATAGTATATTTTTGAGACTATAAACAGAACTTGAGTCTTTTCCTCCCTTACGCTGATCTTGTGAGACCCTACCGGGAGTGCAGGGTAAGAATGAGAAGCAAAAAACAGAGCTAGTTTGGACCACAAAAGATGATGTAGGTATCAGACTCATCTCACACATATCATGCCCAACGATAACCAATTCTGACAACAAATTATACTTAATTGTTGTTTTGCGCTTTTTGAATCATGATACTGACATATTATCTTTAGGTAATTCACCAGACAGAACACAGGATTGAAGACTGGATTGTCCTCAGTTGCTGCATCTGCTCATGCAGTGCTTTTGGTGGATTCAGCTCCTGTGATAATCCTGGAAGAAATCTTAATTAATGACTTTATTTAGATTTTGATTTTTTTTTTCCATTTTTCTGGTATAAGAGAAAGGATACCAACCACAGGTGTGATCATTTTCTGACTCTTAGATTTGGTATCTAGATCAGAGACGATTTTCCAAAAAATAGTTGATTGAGGGACATTGCACTGAACCAAGACTCCTAAAAAATTTTTCTGTAACATATAAAATATTTAGAATATGCCCCAAATTTTCATCCTGTCCCCTGACACTGAACTCAATTGCCCAAATGTTTCCTAGCACCCTGAAATCACACTGCACTAGAGACAGGTTCCATGTTTTTGCTACAAATTTCACTGTCAAATTCTCTATTGACGTTAGGAAGAAGCTCTAAGGGTAGCCAGGTGAAACTCTTTGGCTCTTTGAAATTAATGACATAAAGCAAATTAAGTGGGTTAGGTTTACGTTCAGTGTTTATAAAGCAGCTAATTGACCAGTGCTTCATTCTTCTCTGGGTAAGCTTCTGCAAGTTCTCACCACAGCAACAGAATTTTTTATTTCAGTGGTCTGGGATGGTTGGGATTTGCCTTCATTTCTTCGCTTTAGAAACATCAGCTTAGGCAAGATTCCTGTATTGCTTTATAATTCAGGAAACAGGCTTAGAAACACCAAAAAGCTTTCAACTGTTTATTATTCCTTATTTTAGCAACTATGTAAAGATCTCCTGAGTAGAGATAAACACGAGTTTCAGACTCTCTCTTCAGGTCTAAACATTCAATTAACTGATTAGTTACTAATCAGTCTATCAGAAAGACAGCTTTCATCAGCTGAGCAGCGAGTCTACACACTGACAGGATCTTATACGTATTTATCATTTGTGTGGAGTGAAGCGAGAGAAAGAAAAATATAATCTTAGTGTACGAAATAATAGGTTTATGTTCCTGTTGAAAATCACACTGTGTGGTACACACACACACACACAGAGTGTTACAGAACCATGGCCTTGGGCATATTCTCACTGATATATCTTCTTTTAGACTGTGTTTGAAATTCCTGTTCATTTAAATAAAACTAAGCACTCAAACTGATCATATTTTTCTCCCAGCCATAAAGTCATAGAATCAGAATTATTTAGGTTAGAAGGGACTTTAAAAATCTTCCAGTTCCAATCCCTGCCATGGGCAGGGACAGCTTCCACTAGATCAGGTTTTTCAGAACCCTGTCCAGACCAGCCTTGAAATTTTTCAGGGATTTCCAGTTCTTCTGATCATTGTTAAATCAGTTCTGTTGCTCAAACTGGTAACCAAAAATCTTCTCTCACCCAGCTCCCACACTGAGTTACTCTCCAATGTTCTTTCCCTCCCAGCAGCATGTAGATCTAAGGCATGTTCTTGACTTTGATTGCTAAAAGTGGTCTCCTCCTCCAATCGATTTCTGAGGGGTTTTTACACTCACATTTCATGTTCACTGACTTACAGGCCACCTTTTCTCTTTTGATCCAAAACTCAACCACTGAAATTCACATTATTGATCCTGTCCATTTTCCATTCCCTACATTTTTATTTTGCTATGACTTTGCAGGTTCTTTTTTCATTCAGCCTTTTTCCCCTGCTTTTAACAAATACATTTGAAGAAGTGAAAGTGGATTTTTTAAAATATTTTTTTCTTTCTAATGAATTTTTAGTATTCAGTCTCCACAGATAACTTTTGCTTTATGTAATGTCTCAGCTATCACTAAACAACTTCAAAATAAAACTCAGTGCCTTGCAGAATATCAATCATTTTAAGAGATGATTAAAAAGTGGAAAGGAGTACATAGAAATTTTTCTGCCTTGCTTTTCCATTTCAAATTTTCTGTTGTAGTCCCACTAAAACTCTGAATTCACTTATATTTCAAAGAACTCACTATTTATTTCTCACTGAAAGATTCCACTGAAAGAATAAGTATTTCTCTTTTTCCACAGGAGAATTTAACAAAATCAGTGTGATCGAACTGAATTTAAACTATCAAAATCAATTCTTAAATGTATGAAATCAAGAAAAGTTATTTTGCAAGAAAGAGCTGCTGAAAATTTTAGGATTGTCATTTTCTTTAGAATATCTTCATTTTTACTAACATTTCTGGATTTACTTTGGGAGGGAAACAGCTAGTTATTTTTAGGAGGTCAGAAATCTACTTATAATTACTACCAGTAATGCAATGTTTTTAAGCATAAAAATAAAGCAAATCATGTCTTTCCAGACAGATGTACTTAAAAATATATTAGACCAAATGTTGTCTTTTTAATTAAGAGAAAGGGAAAACGTGGCTTCAGAAACCTGCATTTTAGTCACTAAATCTGAAGTTCACACGTTTAAAAGCTACCATTTCTTTCCGACGCCAAAGAATCATAGAACCATTAATGGTGGAAAAGACCTCCAAGATCATTGGATCCAACCAGGAGCCAGCACTGCCAAGGCCACCACTAAACCGTGTCCCCAAGTGCCACATCTACACATCTTTTAACACAACGTCTAAGGAGTGCCTAAGTTCATCCATTCAACTTTGCAACTCACAGCTCTGTTTCATTAGTGTTTCCAAAGAGGTTTCTGATAAAGGTTTTCTGCTAAATTCCATGGGATTGGCAACCCGTTGGATTGAGACCTTGCAGTTAGAGTTTGATTGACTTCCCGAAGACGTTGACTTTCCATCAAAACTTTGATGCGGGTGCAAAGTCATCATCGGTGGCACGCATGCAACCTCCAAGTGAATCAAAGGGAAGTTGGAAGTTGTGTCTCCAGCCCCTGAGCACCTCAATTGGATTCTCATAAGCTTTGGGGTGGCACAAAACTGCAGAATTAAAAGGCAGCCTAAGTTAGAACAAGGAATGTGGGTTTTTTCCGGGATCTTGGCATGGAGCAGGTGGTGGAGAGACTTGGGTATTTCCAAGCCCTCTTTAAGAAACAACCTCTATCTCAGTCTTGTTTAGTTTTGGTTCTTTTGTTAATTTGGTGGAAACATTTTGTAAATTCTTATCCATCCTCACAGATGAGAGAGAGACAAGAGAAAGAGAGATACGAAAACCTTTTTTCCAATATCTTCAAAATAAAACACTCACATTTTGCTAACTGAAAGTAATATTTCAGCAATTGCTTTAAATATTTATAAGAAATAAATGCAAAATATGTCAGTAGGAGGTTAATATTTCACTTTGGAAAAATGTAGCTTTGTTTCTTGATGATGAAAGGAATTTATTTACTTAACAAATATTTAAAGATATCGATATCTGACATATTCAAGAATTACATGGTTCTGCTTATAATAAAGGGAATAAATTGTGGTTTTCATAATTTATTATTATTTTTTTCCTGAAAATTATTAATTCAGAAAAATGCTGTACCTATTGGCCCCACAATTAGAAGGGAAGATTTACTTTGTGACACATAGCAGACAGATGAGTCATGGGTCAAACACAGATATTTTCAAGAATTTTGAGTGTTGACATTTACATCACAGACATATCCTACTGAGGCGGCCATCCCAGGCCAACTATTTAGTTAATTAACAGAAATAGGTAATTCAGGACATTATGTAGTTTCACCAAGAATTGACTCCATCTTTCAGATAAAATTAGTGGCACTGTAATGGTATTTGCCAGGGACATTTCATGAAATGAAACCTGCCTTGACCTTCTGTTGAAACTCTTCAGTATTCCACAGGTCAAAGTGCTTTGAGTGCAATAGTTCATTAAGTCCTATGAAGAGAGCAAAACAGTGCCCCACAAAAGTTTATTCATGGGGACAAGGCTGATAAGAAAGCCACCAGATGTTTGGGCTGCACGTGGATATGTATTTCTAGTTAGAAACAAAGGAAAGTCATATGTTAACAGCAGTCCTTTAATTTTCTTCATATTTTTCTGTCTTAATGCCTTTTCTGGCTTCCTGTTGCACCAGGACCAACTCTTTGCCCTGTAAGCAGCAATAAAACTCTGTCAAGTCCCTGCCCTTCACTGGCTGCTGCTCCTTTGGTGGGTCTGTGAATGACACAGAGAGTCAGTTTTGCACAGGACTGTGCTGAGCTCTGCTCCACTTTTCGAACCAGAAAAATTGGCACACATTCTGTTAGATGTAAAGTGTAAAAAGAACACCTTATTCTTAAGGATATGAAATAACTTTTCTTTAGCCTTCAAGGTCCCGATTAATTCTTTGTGATATGTGTAAAGTTCACACGTGTCCTTGAGGTGATATAAAAGTAGCCTAACTCTGATATTATATGCTATATAATTTGAGAAACAGAAGGTGACAATATAAAGAATAAAAAGGCTCCTAAAACCATGTAAGAGAGCTGCAAATAGGGATGTACAAGAAACCAGCATTGCCATTTTCAAACTACTAAAAGCTTCACTTCATGACATCCATTATTATTTTTTATATCATTTTCCTGTGGAAATAAAAAAGTATTCCTCAAAAGTGAGCAGAACACTGATAGCTAATTTTGCAGAAAACTGTGATCCAGATTGTGTTGCTCCTCACGGGATAAAGTCACTTCTCTTTTCTTCTCCTCAAACCTGCCCTATGCTGTCAGTGTTTTCTTTGTGTCCCCTCTATAAAAAGAAGGAGACATGGTGTGCATCTTGTGTTAAAGAGAAGGAGAACCCTACAGGTTTGTGATGTAGCTGATGCTCATAAAAGAAGAAAACATTACTTTATCCAGCTTCTCTAAATCTGGCTAATGCTTTTTCAGGAGTAGGACCGTCTATTGGCATGGTCATGGATGCACTGGAGGTGAGATTCCCCAGTGCCACACCTGTGTGCCTCAAGCACCACAGATTGCATTTCCCCCATGTCCTTGGAACAGAATTATGTGTTAGCATCAGAAAATAAACTGTACTGAAGGTAACCATGGTGACACTAACACAGATGCACTGTGGATGGTGCATGCTACATCATGGAAATCTGACAGGAAAAAGGTAAATGCTCTGAATTTCCTCCCGGCCCAAGCAGCTTCAAGCAAGGAGACCCGGACCTAGGGAACCAAATTTGGACAGATGTGGCCTCATCCTCCTGAAGATCACTAGAGCAACAACTCTCCTTCCCCTTTTCAATTTTCCCTGAGGACGTGTGATACAAGCAGCTGTAATTTGACAGTCACGAGTTTAAATTATCACACACGGGCACCAACACAGTCTTTGGTTTAAGTAAAGCTCTGTATTTGAGTTTCCCTGTTCACTGAGGCATGTTGTTTGATTCAGAATAAGACATGTGCAAAATAAAGGCAATATGAATAATCAGGGATTTTGTTGTTGAGAAATCCAGTGGCAAAACACAATATAGCTCAGTAGAAGGACAAGATCATATGTATAAAGGTTACAGTGTGAAAGATATAAGAAATCCATAGCATTCCTGCAGCAAATACATAACCTCTTAAAAGAACAGAGAGTGAATTTAGGAACTGGTTCTGGCTGAGCGTATTTGGGTTGACCAACACTTACTGTAGATAATGCCTTGCTAACAGCAAACCTGTCTATCCAAACCCCATGTGGGGCTGCCATATGTCCAGCAAGATCTGTACATGCCATGCTTTTCTCTCTAGATCTGTAAGTGTTTTGGCTAGTTTTCTGGGGTTTCCAGGCATCTGGCAGCTCATATGGGCAAGCAGGCCCAGCTGAGCTGCAGATCTCGGGGCTCTGAATGTGTGTACATCAATCCCAAAGCACATGTCTAGTAAAACCCTGATGGAAATTTGACAGGTCTAGACTATGTGGGTCTCTTATTCTGTGAGCTGTCTCAGTTAAGAAAACAGGCAGTAGCTGAAGTAAAAACAAAACGTGGCCTTCATGAAAGACAATTCAGGAATATGTCACCGGTGGGGTTTGCCAATGTGAGCACTGTGGAGAACAAGGGTAGGTGGAAAGAGTTAATGCACCTGAGCTGTGCAGGTCCCAGGCAGCCCAGGGAGCTGTGACAAGTAGAAGAATCAAAGCCATGGAGTGCATTCAGCCAGAGAAATCAGGGTCTACTGCAGAGAAGATAACTGCTGTTCCACAGCCCTGTGTTCTCAGGGGTGGGATAACATGCGAGAGGAAGGATGGGCAAATGCTGCCTGTGGACCACACGCAGCCTGAGGGCAGTTCAAGTACATCTTCCGTGTTCCAGCTATGAATTGATCTCTGCAGGATGCAACTGGCACAAGGGGAGACACTACCAAATAATGCAGACATCCAGATGAAGCAAAACTACAGGAGCTATAGAGACTCACAGAGCTGAATTACACTTCGATTTCACAGGGCATCCTGGTGGCAATTCTGAAAAGGTTTTCTTGCCTCCCACCTCTGAACTGGTTTGTGAGATGCCCTTCCCTTTACCTCTCCAAGAGGTGTTTTGTACCTTGTGGCAGAGATTTCAGGCTGCAGCTGCTGGAGCCAGGAATGTTGGACACTGCAAAAGCAGAAGACACTCTCTCACTGAACGCAAAAGCAAATCAAATGCAAAACAAGCAGCAGAGAATCCCTGCGAGTTGCTCTTAAACGACTTTAAGGCTTAAGGAGTTTAGCAGGAATAACAAAACCTCCTTTCGAGGCAGTAATGTGAAATAATAAAAACAGTAGTGCTTAAGGCTGTGTAACAGTCTGTACACAAGAGAATTACCCAGATAATTCAAAATTGACGCTGAGGCGTAAGCAGGCTGCAGACCAAAGGCAGAAGATGGGGAAATATTTGCTTACAGCACAGCACCATCAGTGACAGCATCAGTAAAGTGAAAGTGAGTTATGTGGTTACTGCTTTAGAAAAAAAAAGAAGGCATTAAGCTGCACTCTATAAAGGGAAAACAATAAAGCTGTTAAAAGCACTGGTCTCCCAAGAAAACAAGCAGTTGAAAAAAAATGAAAGTAAAGAATTTATTATAATAAAAATGCCAAAATGATGAAACTGTCCACACAGTATTCCATTATAAAAGTGTTTGTCACAGAGTCCATGGCGTCCTGAAATCATAAGTAAAAAGAGGAATAACACAGGTTTGAGGCAATAAAGGGAAAGAAGAGACAGTGATTTAAGTGAATTGTAGGGAATTGAGGACTGACTCAATAAATTATATCACATCTGATTATGAAAACACACGTGCTAAAGCCACAGATGAGGAATATTGTAGCTGGGAACCCAGAGGATTTTCATAGCACCCGCTGAGGAGAGAGACAAAACACAGCTGAATTTGAAAAGGCAGCTGCAATCCCTAGCAGACAGCATCACCTCACCTGTACCACAGATGCTTTAAGATGGAAGCTCCTGGTGGGACAGCTCTGATGTTTCCTAATGCTGCTACTAAGTGGAGAAGCAATGACATTATGAGATGGTGTGAGGAAATGAAAACAACCACAAGCAAAGATGGAAAACCATTTCATCCCCACTTCTGAGCCTTTCCCCGGAGGTTTGCTGTGTTAGCTACTCTGAAAAGAGCACGCCAGTTTAGGAAGGCACTAAAGCAGTAATAGAAATAATAACACCAGCAGTAACAGCCTGCTTTATGTACCCTCTCTGAGCAGACCTTCAGTCCTGACAAACCAAGGCAACACAGGAATGAGATTTTGAAATATGCTGCCAAGGCTGCGAAGGAAAAAGCAAGTTGAAGATACCAACACAGTGAATGTGGAAGGAGTTTTGGGACCTTAGAGGAATCAAAGTAATAGAAAAAAATAATATTACAGGAATTGCACATTGTTTACGGGTGGGGGTGAAAGGAAACCAATCACACAAGGATTTGGAAACACTATTACAGTGGAGACAGCAGGGCAACTAAGGCTGATAGAGCATTTCATTATGAAACATGATTTTAGTATTAAATATCCCATCTAGCAGTGAGATAGTTGTCAACCAAGAGCAGTTTATTGGTAAGAATGAATCAAGTCACAGCCATTCTCATTTGTGAGGAACATGCCCATTTGGGCTCCAGGAGGTCACCCAGCTGGGCTGTGCATTGCAGCAGTGAGGGATGGGCTGGGCTGGATGCAGGCTGAGGTGAAGGATGCTGTGGGTCAGAAATACCCACTTAATCACTGATCTTTAGTGTAACTCACCCTGCACTGCAATTTCCCAGCCTGTGGGCAAAGCATGGAGCAGACACTCCTCTTTGTGGACTCATTTCAACCCTTCTCTTTCACAGAATCTAAGGACAAGCCTCTTTCTCTCTCCCCTTTTTTTTTTCCTTTCTCTACCTCGCTTCACTTTTTTAAAGTACCATTTTTAATAATATTCTTTGGTTAGGAATTTTCTTTTTCACAGTATGCTTCAATATTTTGTCATCACTGCATATCTGGGCTTGCATTTGCATGATGCTCCATATTTTGAATTTCAGTTACAGATGTCATAGCTTCATTTTATTGAAAGATTTATTATTTATTTCACTGGCTATTTTTCAGACAAGGGCAGTGAATATCCCTCTAGCTTTTTGGTCACTCAGAAGCAGCTTAAGGGTCTTCCAAGAACTGAGATTAGAGATACAACTATCAACACTGAAAGTATTGATTCCTCACTTGTACCAATGAACTTTCAGCCATAAATATTCTTTGAGTGACCAAGTCATGAGGTAACTGAAGTTGCATACCCTTCATGTAAAAGGTTTTATTTACTTAAAAATCAGTCCTTATCTGCATTGCTACCAGGAGTCTGCTTAGTCAGGTTCTAAATATTACAGTATAGTCATAATCTAATGATGGACTAAATGATGTTGTTAATCCAAGTCTGAGTGTTGTCAGAGATTACAGATTTTAAAATACTGGAGTGTTAAAATTCTCTGTAGCTAATCAAGATTCTGGGTGGAAGTTTCATATGGAAAATATTGATTGAAGCGTATTAAGAAAGTAAGATTGCTACCACTTTTTAATATCAGAGTATTTTAAGTAATATTTTATGAAAAATCTATGTTTTATTTGTCTTATCACTTCTCTATGACTCCACTACATGAACCCGATTGCATGTCAGATTTTGCATGTATTATGTTTTTTAGATTTTCTACTTTTCCCTTTAAACATATTTAACCCTAAACCAGCAAATGGCTCCAACTTTCAGTGGGAATTTCAAAATCATAACTCTTCTAATGCAGGACCTGAGAAGAAAAACATGGATGAGTTTAATTAACAGCACTGATCAATCAGATGAAATACACACTCCATGGATCCATTGACTTTTCTAACAGCTGCAACAGTCATTGAAATAGCTGAAATTTATTTAGGAAATTAAGAACTTTGGAGACATTGGTGTGTATTTACATGTGTGGGTCCTTGTTATTGTAGATGTAGACAGATACAGGTGCTGATAAAAGTTTTTCCGTGTACTTAAGAGCCAAGTTCCCAGTCCAACCAAACATCCCTGTGGTTGCAAGCACACAGGACTGACCTATTTTGTTGTAGTTGAGCAGACAGCACATTCTCACTAATGAACAAACTGCTGGGACTCTGTCTGGGGTTTGTGAAACTTTCAAACAGTATTTTCTTCTTTGATCTCTTGCTGCTTTCCAACACCACCTCTGCCATATGTTTTTGTTTTCCTTTTTCATTTTTTTTCCTTTTTCATTGTCTTACTTTCCTGTTTTCTCCTGTATGTTCTCCTCATCCTTGTAATATTTTTTTTTCTTTTTTTTTTTTTAAACACACTGTGAGCAGTCATTTTTCATGCAGACTTCCCAGTGAAAACGCACTAATTAGGAGTGAGAATATAGCAAGAACAGTTTGACAAAAATGGTGATGGATAAATACCTTTCTTGACACACATTCTCAGCTTACTTTCACCGAATCAAAGATTGGATTCAGACTGTTTCCGAGAAAAGCTTTCCATATCTCTGGGTTTCCTCATTTGGCCTCGTCAGGTCACTGTAACAGCGCTCTAAAAAGTAGAAACAGAGGGAAACTCTTTCAGAATATTTTGACAGACGTACATTGGCTTACTTTCAGGAACACTAATACGACTGCAGCAAATCCTTATCAAATTTGCATCCATTTACATCTTTCTGAACAGGATAGGGTTTTCTAGAGTTGTTTTTTAATGTGGCACGTAACTGTGATCTGTGCCATCTTCCTGGAGCCTGAGGCCCTTTGCTGCACTCAGAGGGCAGCAGTACTGAAATGGCAAAAGAGTTTTGTCTATTAGAGAAGCCTCTCTGCGGAGCTTGCCTTGCTCCAAACCCTCCACAGCCCTCATCTCTCCGTGGGGAAGGAACTCAGCTTTATTTAATTATTTAATTATTATTTATTTAAATTTTCTATGCTCTTTTCTCCATTTAAGTGAAAGAACATAAAGACCAGGGCACAGAACTCAGATCTTTAGTGTCTGATTCAACTCCAGCAGTGTCACTCGTCTCTTCCCTGATGAGAGAAGGAGGAAGGAAAAATACTCTTGGATGAGTACCTTAGTTTAGGTGCAATGAATCTGCATCTTTCTGTTCCTGTTGTTTGTTTTCCCCACGGAGTTTCCTGATGTTCTCTTCAACCTCAATGTTCAGCTTTTCATGCCTTTCTAGCATTTACAAAGAAACCTAGAAAACTTTAAGTTTCATTGTGAGTAATCTGATTAATAATGGAAACAGAAGATGTTCACAACAGAAATTTCATTTAAAATAGCTTCATTTTTCCATAGCATTTTCCAAGAGACACTTTAAATTTAAGAAAATCTGGACTAGAATGCAATAATAAGTAATATAAAGCTGCTTGAATGATTTAAAACACAGCAAATGCTTTTGAAGTTTTAGATAAAGGCAGGAGTTTTATGAGTGATTTGCAGCAAATTATTTTATTTGATGAATTTTGCTTTGTTTCCTGTTGGTGTTCTGTGAATATTTACTCATTATGTGAAATTATTCACAAAAGATTTTAGTGAATAATTCTTGGTTTGCAGATGCCTTGCAAATAGTTCATAGCAGGTATTTGTCACTTTTTCTCTTTTTTTTGATGAGGTTTGTAAGCATAGAGCGTTGTTTCTATTACTTAGCAGTTTGATTTATATAGCAAAGCAGCACAGCAGGAATTGCAGCTTTTCCATTATGCTATCTGAAATCCATTTTATTGAATTCAGTGAATATTGAAACTTGAATGTTTTGATGGGTAGAATTCTCATCAGTAATAACTGAGCTCATACGTCTCTGCAGGAAAAGAAAATATGGGAGAATAACGTGCTCTGATAGACTGTGAGTCCAGGGCAGGTGGTGACTCTTGAGTTCCCTGCTAAACTAAATTATTTTACAATTCTTGGAATGAATGCTTTCAAACCCAAATAAGCCCATTCATATTCCCTATTATTCTTTACTAGTTACTTTACTAATTCTTTTATTATTCTAAATGAGAGGTGGGTTCGTCTCTGCACCTCCAGACATTAAAAAATTAGGGATTGTGTCTGAATTTATCATCTATTTTCTCTCTAGAATAGCGATTTATTTCTTTCACCTGTCTCAGACCTGTTGTAAAAGTGCGTAGAATTTACACTTTTGGGGTACCTGCAATATTCTACTGACTGACAAGGGAACCTAGCTATTATTGGGCAGCCACAGCTTCTCTGGGCAACCTGTGCCAGGGCCTTGCCACCCTCACAGGAAAGAATTTCTTCCTAATATTCAATCTAAACTCACCCTATTTCTGTTTAAAGCCATTCCTGTTATGGCTGCACCTATCCAAGAAAGATCAAACTGGAACAAGAGGAGAGATTAGGATAAAGAGGGAGACACAGAATTAGCTTCCAAAAGTTATTAAAAATCTGGCTGGCTTGACAGAAAAGAAATTAAGAAACGAGAAATACATGCATGGAAGAGGCAGATAAAAACAAGGAGTGGGAAAACTGCTTAAGTGAAAGGACAATGTTAGAAGATGGACTAGTGGGGGTTAAATGAATATATAATCCACATATGAATATGAAAGGATAGAAACTAGAAACATTTTGTAGTAAGTGGAGAAAGGAGTTTGAATTTGGACCTGGAGCTGTAAAAAGCCTGAGTAGTTTCGTGAAAGGGATTATATCATTTGGTGGAATATCTATCACCTTTCAGTCCTGTATTTGCCTCAGCCCTGGGGGGCTTTTTTGTTGGTCTTGTAGGTTTTTTTGTTTGCTGGGGTTTTTTATTTGTTTTATTTTAAAGGACAGACTGAGAGCCAAGAAAGCAAGGTCACACTTTTCTCTGGAAGTCATGTGTGGAATTGAGGACTGCAAACTGAGCAGTAATTATTCACTTATGACAGTGTGTTCTACTCCAGATTTCTCCTGTTCCTCACTAAATTTCATACTCACAAGCTTTTACCAGAACATTTCACCCACGGAACAGCTGCTCAATTGTTAGAGGAAAAATGCAGTCGAGGAACTCTGAAAGACCAGTTTCATTCTCCTGAATACTGTGTATGTTCAGGGATCGCCAGCACTCAGGGGAGCATCAAATTTCTATAGCAGGGAAAGGGACATCTTCCTGTTTTAATACCTCCAAGGGTTATTTAGAGTATTCCAGACATCTGAGGCCCATGTCTTATGAACAGAATTCCTTTTCAAACGCTACTTTACAGGGAAAGGTACCTCATGCAAGCAAAAAATTTTCTTTGCTTATGCTTTTATTATTCTTCTTCAACTATTAACAGTTGCTGATGATGGCTTAATTTAACCTTCTCCAATCAAAAAGTATTCAATCTATTTTGCTGTTCATTGCCTTTTCATCATAAAGGAAAACAACTCAAGCATAGCATGGACCTGAAGTTCCCTCAGCTGTGTGTCTCAGGGTGCAGGTTTTGCTGGACTTTCACTCTGTGTGGATGGAGGAAGGAGATTTTCTCCTTCCATCACAGTTATCACTAAGGGAAGCAGGACTTCATTTCCTGGGGGTGTAAACCCATCAGGTAACACAGGTTATCGTTCTGCTTTTAACTCAGCCACCTTTCCTATTCCCAGATTTCTATTCCAGCATCCTGCTAACATGAGGACAGAGATTTCGATCAGATTTCAGTGTTCATTTCTTGTTTTCCTGCCATTCCTGCCTGTTCAGGGTGACCATGCAGGCTAATTTATTCCAACAGCTGATTTTCCAGCAGCGTGTGTCGTCCCCCCATAACTCCCCAGGGAAGACAACTTACTGATTATACCCATCCTTCAGACCATTGCCCGGGAAAGAAAGTCACAGCAATGTGGTTTTAGCAGTCAGGGGACAAGACTCCACACACCAGATTAAGTTTCACCAGGAATTATTGATACCAAAATGATTCAGTGCAGAGAGAATGAAAGAGTGTGAGTTGTGTCAGAGCCACAGCAGCTTCCAGGTTATTCCTAAGGATATTCCTGAGCCATTTATATGTTTTTCCCTGCTCTGCTTAAACCCCTGTCTGGTTGTAAAAGGAAGTCCTTTGGGGCAAAACAAAAATAAGCTGGTAAATGTGGCGATGAAGAACTGAGTGACAAGCAGGCAATCACTGCTCCCAACTTTGCTCTGCTGTCAGAGCAATTTCTCATGATCTTTCTGTCCATGAGCTTCATTCCAGCCTTCCCAGCAGCCATCCAGGCACTTAATGCAGGTCTTCAAGCTGCACTGCACTTGGACACAATGTGTGTTGCTAATAATCCAAAGTGACAAGACAGTATAAGAGCTTTTGTTTAAAAAACTTATTAGCTGAATTTAATAAATTGAAAAGGAGCCTTTTAAAGTGCCCAAGGAATGTCCAAACCTCATTTACTTTCCGTGGACTCTAAGTTGAAATTTTAATTAGAAATTAGATATGTCATATGCTGTTTAGGTGATGCAAGGTTTTTTTATATTTTATTTATTTATTTCAAAAATTCAGCCCCTGAACAGCTATCAGTTAAGTATTTTCAGTCGAGTAATTTTTTTTTTTTCTGCTCTCTTGTGACATACATTGGAGACAATTTTTGACTATATATCCAAAATAATATAGAAATATTCTCTTTGTGTAAATGATGTCACAGTATGTACAATGAGGCTGTACTTCTTTAGATCAGGTTTCTGCTGTGTGGAACCACTACAAAAAAAAAGAAATTATCCTTCTTTTATTTCACCACAGAACTAAATCCTGCATTTCCCCAAAATGCAAGATTACTTTTGGCTTTTTCTATAGTTACTTTATGCTCTTCACAGGGGGTGCAGCTCTAATTCCACGGAAAGCTGTGCTAAGGCAGAGCTACAGGGCTGAAAAAAATTGAAGATATTGCGTAAACTGCTCATTGACTACTTTGCCCTATCAAACTTGGGACCTCGTGGGCAGGAGAGGGGTCAGGCAACCTCAGCACTACGGGAAGCAGGGCTATGAGAGGGCAAGGAGAGGGCTGCATGGCAGGGCTTCTCCAGCTGGAAACATCTGCTTTGATAGAACAACAAGGACAGAGGGTGAGAGGCCTCATTTCTTAGTGTTGGCAAAGATGAGACACAACAATAGAAATATCTGTGGAGCTACGCGCAGCTCAAGATGCAGAACGTCTGTGTATCTTTCTATTTCCTGGTTGCTTTTCTAGCACAAATGGAGGCTCATTTCCTACAGAAGTTCTTCCTTAAAATTCCATCCTACGATGCTAAATATTTGAAGATATCAAAAATGTTTTCGATGACCCTTTTCACCTGATCTTAGTTTCCTGTCTCAATTTTTTGCTTTGACATTGCTATCTCTCTTTCTTTCTGTAGGAAATTTTCACTTTCTTTTTTGCCAGCACTCACCTAAAGACCACCAAATTATTTTATTCAGCTGGACAAGATTCTTAATGTACCCGAGCAGGGTCACACCAATATAAATTCAGTACTGATTGGGAAGAATACGCAAAGCAAGTAAAGCTTCATTATCAACTCCTTTACAAACTCATTCTCTGAAAGTTGTGACATTTTAATTGGTTCATGTTTAAGTTAAGAAATGAAAATATATTTTCATCTCTGTATGTCAAAGAAGGAGATGCTGTCCTCATCTCTGAATACACTGGGAATGATGTGAAGAACCCAGTAATTTCATAACCCAATTGTTCCCACCAATTTAAAATCCTTCCCTGGGTTTCTGATCTGCTGTGTCGACTTCTTTACTTCACAAAGATATCACAGATAAGTTTTACAGGCAGTGTGAGGGTTTAAAAAGGAAAGCTAAAATAAGATTTATGGAGAGTCTCCTCAACTGAGCAGCCAGAATACAAATTAATATTCACTGACTTACACAGGTTACTTGAAACAAGAACATTTTTTAATCACTGTTTCCATCTTTTCTGCAAAATTATTAAAATATATAACTACATTTTGCTGCCAGTCAGACCCTAATGCTCTTAGCAAGGAAATCCTTTGCTTGACCTACCTAGTAGTGTACAGACTATTTAATATGTATATAACTGGTGTGTTCCTTGTTTAGCAGGTTTCAATTTACGTTTTCATGCCAAGAACCAATTTTGTGCCACCATCCTGGACAGGAGCTGGAAAAGTCTGTACTGAGAATTCTTCTGCTGAGGTAGGAACCTGGCTCCTGCTGCCTTTGCATATAAAGACTTCTAAAAGACTTCAGTGCAGACTCACATCCAAACATCCTCAAAAATCTGTTTTGGAACTAGGCTCACTTGCTTTTTTTCAGGAAGGAAGCGTGAAGCAGGAGGGGAAATCCCAGAATACAAACCCCTGCCTGGTTTGGCAATGGATGAGACCATGACAGATTCAACCTCTTGCAAGTTTTACAGATATCCCTTTGCAATCTCTATGATCAAAGCTGTAAAGTCCACTAAAATGTCAAAAACCAGGTAGAAATTGTCAAGTAATCAGTAATGCATATTTAGTTCCAAAAGCAATTCATTAAATAACAGCTAATATCTGACTAGAACACTGACTCTGCACCTATCCCTAACTAACTGCATTTTCCCCTTAGAAATTCTAACAGAGCTTTGGATTCATGGTTTCATCCGTACCTTGTGTGTCATTTAGTATAAATAAGGAATTTTTTTTTGTTTATGTGAGCTCTTTAGCTAATGTAAGAATACAAAAAAATAAAAATAACTGATCTTTTCTTCTCAAGGCCCAGTAACAATGATGGGAGACACCCATGACTATTTAGGAGTATCCTGCCAGGACAGCACTTATTAAAATAACATTTTAATGTGCTGTTTCTCTCCATTAGACTTTTAGAATGAAAATAGAATTCTTTTCTTTTTCCTTTTATTTTTTTTTTAATAAAAAGCATTTTTCTTCCAAGGCAGAGCTATTTATCTCCAAGTAGACAAAAAGCCTGGAACCAGATGAAAAAATAGAAACTTTTTCACCAAAAAACCTCTCTGGCTGTTCTTTCAGTATTACTTCCTAAGTCTCAGAGGTTACAGGCTCATAATGAAAATGCACAGTGGGTTTCACACTGTATCTGTCTTGCATTGATTTTCTGCCCTCTCCTCCTCAAAATGGGGGAAAAAGCACCAAAAATGAGACTGTCACAGCACTGCTGCCTGCACACAATTGACCATCATCATGGTTATAGTGACCATTTAAAGAATAAACACCGTATTTCAAACAGGCAAGGTATAAAGGGAGACGCAGTTTCAAAATAAATACCGGTATAAGGAGACTAAAGAAATGCTTTAGGCCTGTGTTCAGTTCATATCTGCAGATCATAAATAAGAAATATTTGTACTTTTTGGAGATATTTTAGGCTGTAGAAAGTGCTGATTGCTCTAGCAACGTGTTGCAAATTGCACAGGACTGCAGAGCCCTCAGCAGTTGTTTTAGGTTTACCAATATTTGCAGGATTCAGGGTGCAGAATTAATAAGAAAAAAAAGTCTTTTCCCACTGTGCTAAAAGGCATATGAATAAACCATAGAGACCATAACAGTAAAAGGCACCTTTTTGTGCTTCTACTTTACAAAAAATCATACATATGTAAATAAATATACACACATATACACAAACTAACTTTTAAAATGAAAACAAATGTATTTACAGGGAAGAGGGAGAGCTAAGACAGAAAAAAACCCTGTGGAGGTATAATTTTTAATTATAATTTCAATGAATTTATTTATATTCAGAGTCACTATGATGTTTTTGTCCTCCTCATTTCAATGAAAGGAAAAAGGGAATTGAAAGGTTCAAACTAATGCTTTCAGCCTTTGAGGGCAAAATTATTCAAGGCATTTGTAAAGTAAAACTGAGGTAAATTGAAATTAGGCTGAAATTAGCAGTGACAATGTTAGTTATTCTACTGAAGGGAGGGGTCTCATCATGAGTGCCACAAGAAATTGTATATTAGGAGTCTGATTGCAATGTGAGATGGTTAGAGATGGTTAATGTGCCATAAAAATGCAGATATAACCTTACTAAGACTTTACTCATTGAGAAAACACAGTTCTGATCACGGCTGATAAAAAGTCATAATTCATAGGTGTTTAAAGGGAAGTGACCACGAATATATAAAAATACATTTATAAATTGAAATTATTGTCTGAGCCCTATAAAAGAAAGCAATGGACTTGATTTTATATTGAAATTGTGAAAAGAAAATTTCTTTGACTTAGGTGTGAAGTGGTTTAAGCCCAGCAGGCAAACAAACACCACACAGCTGAGGCAGGTAGGAAGGTAGGGACCTAGGTAGATGGGTAGATAGACAAATAGATAGAGAGAGAGATGATAGATTGATAGATGATAGATAGATAGATAGATAGATAGATAGATAGATAGATAGATTAGATAGGTAGATAGATGATAGATAGATAGATAGATAGATAGATAGATAGATAGATAGATAGATAGATAGATAGATAAACTTCAGCTGGGGATCCACACTGGATAACTCACATCTAAGTTAAAGCATCACTGTTTTCTCTCTGTGTACTCAGAGGTTACACCATAATCTCCAAAAGGCTCCAGACAAAGATGTGCCAATATCTTTTCACTGACCATGGCTTGAAGATACAGCAACTACATTTGTAAATTTTAGTGATTACATTTAAGGCAGACATTGTATTCAGGTGCCTAAAGCCTGAAAAGTGGCCTGAAAGCTCCTTTAGTCAAGCAATCAAGTAACATCTTATCTCCCCTTCTCCAGCTCTCTGGCACTGTTCACCCATTCTGACCAGAGTGCTTAGTCATAATGCGGGTTTGGGTTTGTTTTTTTCTGTCAGAGGGAAAAATCAGCAGTAGCTTCTTACTTCATACTTTCATGACTTTTTCATTATTATTTGCAATAAATAATGTAGGAAAAGGTTGATGTGATTCGACATGGTCGTGGCACCAGTATTTCTTACACTTTCAGCAACATCTAAGATAGTGTTTCAGTGTTGGATTTTTGACATTTGTGCTTCATTAAAAACACATCCCTTCTCTTCTGTGAACAGAATGTATTAAATACTGTGCAGAAGTGTGAGATGAGCTATCCCACCACTGAAGAGGTTTCAATTCAAGTGTATGTTCACACATCACATTCACTGCAGGACTCCAAACCTTCCCAAACCCAGCTGACCTTTGTGAGAGCTGTTTGGGAATTCACCACCTAACACTAACCTGGTTTAAGGCAGGGTGTAACACATGAGTGCAGCAAGTGGCAACAAGATTAGCCTGGCAGGTCATTGCTGTCTAGATTTGCATTAGTTACGGGTATTTTCACATACCCTTCTTAAAGTCACAGCTCTACTTAAACCCTTCTATGCTACTGTCTCAACCCCATTCAATAATTTTAATGATTCCTGGCTCCATTTTCACTAATTTAACCATCTTTTTGCCTTTGTCCCTATGTGTAGCTCCTTGTTCAACTTGATTCTGCTCTTGAAGCACAATGCACATGTGAATAGTGCCTGTTTTAAGACCACACAACATAAACAGCATTAACATGCATTCATTCTATAGTAAAAAGAAGGAACTGATTCCTGAAATACCTGTGAGGAGCCTAAAACACCTGGAATGAGCCTAAAATACATGAGCATTGCCATGCTGACTTGAGTGGTGCTCTGAGGTACAGGAAGTCTTTAGGTACATGAACTTTGCTGCAGAAATGCTGTCTACAGGTAAATCTGGTTCATCTGCAGGCTTTTTATAAAAACCAAGCTGTGAAATCATTTGTTGGGTTCTCCAGCTGGGTGTCCCAACCTGCTGATGAGCCACTCATGAGCTGAATGTGCAGAAGGACAACCATGATACCACCCAGAATAAAATCAATAAAAATATTCTGCCTCTCTGCACTGCTAGAAATATATTCCTCTAATCTAAATGAATGTGTTTTGCTACAGTTTATAGCCATGAAGAATTCATTAAACAGCAGCCTCTTTTGTAATTAAAAGCTGCTCTCTCCATCATCTCTTCATACTAAAAAAAAAAAAAACGTTTAGTCCTTTTCTGTCAGCTTTTTTTTCCCCACCTCAGATTTTTCACTGATCTCCTACAGACTCTAATAGTTCCTCCTTTCTCCAGGAGTGTTCTGTACAAAGATGAGCTCAGCTAAAACCTTGTAAGTGGTGCTGAGTTAAAACGAAATGTACCCACAACCATACATCATCAGTGCCTTGTTTTCCACTTGTGATCAGCCGTAATCCCAAGACTGGCTTTGGAAGAATTGCTAGTTGTTCCCTGATTTCTCTCTGGAGCTAATTACTCCCACCTGATTTTACATTTTTTCCTCATGAAATTAATTGAATTTCATTTCTATCTGTTTGCATCTCTAAAAATTTGAATTCCAAGCCTGTCTTCCAAAATATATTTCCTGTGTCTGGCTCATTAGATTTAACAAAAACACTGACAGAGACTGGCCTAGAAGAGACCATTGCAGAACCTCCTTCAGTGTCTCTTCCCATCAGTATCTGTACCTTGGCTGCAGTTACTCCTTTTCTTTTTGTACCTGCTAGTTTTATCTAGACCTTGGTTGGTTATGAGAGTTCCATCTGAGACCACACCAAAAGCCTTCCTAAAGCCAAGAGCCAAAGCTCCTCTTTATCCACAAAGTCTGTTAGCTTGTCACAGTTTTTAGATTGATTTGACATGATTTGTTTATGACAAATCTATTCTGGCTGCTACTCATCTTCTACTCATCACTCAGATAATAATCTGTGTTGCTTCAGTACTGATTCTGTCTGTGTCAAAAATAGTCCGACTTTTAACGCAGAATTTCTCCATTAACAGTTTCCTTCGTAACAGATGAATTAAGGTAAAGTATATGAAAATACTTTATAAATACTTAAATAACACTACTTTGTGGGGGTTTTTAGGTGTTGGGGGGTCTGCTTTTTTTTCTATGTCAATACAATGAGAAGGATATGTTGGGATTTTTTTTTTTTAATAGACAAAGAAGAACTGAGAATTAATTATAAAATTCAAGCAGTTGTAACTCTGGATCTCTCAGAACTGCTTCTTTAATAAATGTACATATATACATTGCTTAAAAGTCTGGGAAGCTTTCACAAAAATATAAAATTCATCATATTTTCTGAGGGGTCTATCACCCAGGGAAGATATTGGAAACACAAAGTATAAAATTCATATTCAGGTAACATAAGGGAAGATTATCTTGCCAATATATTTCAGCCTTTTTGCAGCAGGGTGAGAGGACAGCTCAGTCTCTGCAGGTTGCTCAGACCTCGGTTCCTCTGTCCAGACTGTCCAAAGATGCCAGTCAGCACCAGCTGCACACAGATACCTGTCCATGAGGCTGGAGGGAGACCAACACCATTTGGGACGGGTCACTGGGCACCCATCTGTCCTTGGTGATCTGCAGTCACAACGAGTGCTGGACCTCACCCAGCCCCAGTGAGACAAAAACTCCTTTTCCTCTAACCAAGCCACTACTTCTTTGCCACCCATGGAAAGATTTTTAAAGCAGGTTTTGCATCCTCTTTTCACACTGCTGTCCTTAGCCTGCTGTCAGGCACTAAAATGTGTGGTGACATTCAGCATCTCTGGCGTCCAAATCTGGCAGGGAGCAGGACAGGGAGAAAAATACGTCTGGAGTGTGCAGGGTGCAATCAAAGCCCACTCCTGTTGTGGCAAGTGAGGTCAGGCTGTGACAGCTCTGCATGTGGGTCCTACATCAACCATATACACTCTCCTTTAAGGCTTGGAGAGCCCTGCTCTGATAAGTTTAAATCATGGCAATTTATTACCAGAGTGGTGACAGCATTTCTCTACAGCAGTGTGAGGAATCTGTCCTTTGTCACACCAAGGAGCACTGACATATTCATTTTCCCTCTTGAGTCTGAGCCATCAGGGAAGTCCAAAAGAAGCTTGTGCCTTAGAAACCATAAGATGCCCATGATATTTCCTCCTCTTCTCACAAATAACATAAAAATTGCCACATGTAGGCCTTTATTACTGTAATCTGATAAAGTACAGTGTACAGTCCCATCAAAAGGTGATAATAACAGATCAGGATGGGCATGAGAAAATATTTTAATGAAAATAATAACAGTAGTGGTTTTTTCTAAATCTCTGAAAGGCTCTCTTTTTCTGTTTAAATGTATTTGTCTATATATACAAAATAGTTAATATTCCCTACTGTTAGTACAAAGGATAAGGTAATGCAAATGCTAATGAATATTAATGAAAGGTGTATTGAAAAGTTCTGAATACAAATTAAACTGCTTCTTATGAGGGAATAGAAAAACGTAGAAGCACTAGCTCATTTAAAGGTGTTAGTATCTTAACTTTTTATGGAATTTCTGGGACTGGATGCCTGTGATAGATGGGATGACTCACTCAGGAGGTCGTTTTCCAACCTAAATGATTCTGTGATTCTGTGAAGCAAAAGCAGGATGTTTCCTTGAAAATAAATAACTAAACATGCAATTGTTTGTCAGCTCTCAGTGTTGTGTGTGGTGCTGCTTGGTGTCACATCAACCTGAAGGAACTCATTTAATGGCACTGGTTTTGCAGTTCCTTGGGATGTCCTACTTCCATCACAATAAAATTTAGGAAAATCAAATCTGAAAGCATTTAATTTTGTTTAATAAAGTTAAATATCTCAGTTAAACTAACCAAGTTGAACTAACTTTGTTACACGAGGTTTAGTTCTTTCTGGTTCCACACAGGAAGGTTTTTATCTCGCTGTTTCTCTGCTGTATTCTGTGGCTGTAGATGTGCCCAATAAGCCGGATTTCAAACAGAAACCCAGATTTCAAACAAAACCCTCCGAGTTAGCAAACATGGATCTGACCTTTGGAGATAGTAAAGATATTGGAATTACAAGACAGATACAGACCATTTCTAAGTGCCTTCATGAACCACTCCCAGTAAATCTCTGATCTCACTTATGGCTGCAACTGCCCTGAAAACTGCAAACCTAAAAGAGGAGGCACAGCTGGGAAGGCAACCTCTCCATCAGACTTTTGTGGGTTTCCCAATTCTAACCAAGTTCCACTGCACATCCTCCTCTCACAGCATCCATCTCCTTGTCTTTTTCCATTTAATTGACTCTCTATCTATTTTCAGACTTCATCTGAAAAACACTCTCACGCACAAACACACACAAACAGCCCCTCACAGCTGTTTTAATTTGAAATACAAGCTTTGTATCTTTTGACAGGGGAAAGTGTTTATGTGACATATTCATTCTTGCAAACAATAAATATTGTGGTGACACTTCCCCAAGGCCAGGAACTCGTAGATGTACTTATTTATCAAAATTCATTGTTTTGTTTAATTAGCATTCTGAAGAGAGAAAATTCCTGCTCAAGAGCATGTCTTTGAGTACTCAGAACAAAAATTGTTTTCTCTATGGCAGCACTTAAGTGCTAAACAGCTCTCCAAACTCAAATTGTTTGTAAGAAAAACAACCAACAAAACACATTTGATTTTATTTTAAGAAAAGCATTTAGACTGTAGACATTAAAATTATTTACAAAACTATATTCTCTGGTTAGCTGAGAGCTGAATGCCACTGCAGCAGCAGTCGTGGCAGATTCAGTGGTAGCAGCCACCTCTAAGGAGGAGTTCAAAGGGGTGGGAGGGTTTCTCTCTTCAGAATAGGGGCTTTGTGCCCTCTTAATCATGACGAAAAAGACTGGCAGGTAGCAAGGATATAATCTCAACCTTCTGTTGATGTCTTCTGAAAGGCAAAGACACTCTCCATGTCCTGCTGGGATCATGTTTCTGCACAAAATGGCAACATGGGAAACACTGAAGGGTCCCCGTCCATGGGACACCATCTTCAGCTTGCTCCTTGGAAAGGGAATACTTTATATAGTTATTTTTCCTTCTACCTGGATTTAGCCTTTCCATTCTTTCAACTACAACATTATCAAAGAAAGGAAATCGTATCATTGCCTCCTCTTTTTCAATTGACGTGCACCACCTAAACTCTCAACCTTTTTTGATTATCTGTGCAGCAAAGATGGTAATATTCAATTGATTCACAAAAATATAATGAGTAGTTAGATTATGCCATTTTTTTGAGTTTTATCTGGGACACATGCTTTTCTTACAAATTAAATCTGCAGGTTGGGTCAGTGGCAGATTTTGGTATCACATCATGTAACACTGTATGTAATATTGCTTCCTACATTGCCACTCACATGAGACTTAAACTCACATGAGACTCTTAAAAATTGTTAGAATGATGAAAAATGTTTCTCCAAACCTATGGACTGGCCAAACAATATCATTTGAAATATTTTCTCCACTGGAAAAAGGTCTTACTGAAATGTCTGGAAATGTAAACTCAAGAATTTATTTCAAGTCAATATTTAATCTTTTCATCTACCTGAGCTTCTCCATACTTTGTGAAAATTATAACTGGAGTTTTCACACTGCACACTTTGACTTTTGTTCCCCTACTTCACATGAGGATAAACTTCTATTTCTCCCTCTAAGATGTTGTTAGACTCTGGGGTACAGCAAAACAATTTTGAACTTATTCTCTAAAAGGAAAAAATTTTAAAATAAAAACAGTTGATAGAGTTACAGAATTTCCTACAGAAGAAACTCCCTGTTTCCTCTGTCTTTAGTACCCACATTAAATTCTGCAGAATTCTTCCACCCCTATGTCCCCTGACTGCTCTAGGCCACCTGATGTTACACCAGTCAGTTCTCCTGCGCTTTGATTTTTGTTTCACCTGTAAAGACAAATTTGCTATATTGTGATCTTCTGAAAACGTCAGAAACACATTTTATGTTTTCAATAAAACTCATGCTCCAGAACTGAGTTTATTGTTAATTTTTATTTTATTGTTTATTGTTAGATTTGATTCACTTGGAAGCTGGTCTTGCTGTGTTACACTTTTCAACAGCCAAGACACAAAAGCTGTGCTGTGTTACATGGATATGACACAGCTCATAGAGAAGAGAAAGAAATCTATGAATGGTGGCAAGAAAACTCTACAAGAAGAAATTACGATCTTTGAGAAGTGATTGACGTAGTAACGTGGTAGGATAACATCTTACAGTGAATAGAAACTGGAAAATAAAGTTGACTTACAGTTAAGGACACTGTATATAGGTATTTACAGAACTTTACTAGGACCTCAGGATTATTCCTAAGAAAGACTGAGAGTGCTCAGTTAGAAACCTAAACCCCACGTGCGTTATGACTGGTCCCTGAAAAACACCAGCACCAGGGTTAATTTGACCCAATACATGTGCATAAACTGTAGGTTTATAATTTGTACCTGAGGTAGGGACTCTTCACCATTATTACAAATCCTTGAGAGAAATAGACATTTCCTCTCACACTAAAAGAATCAGCTGGAACAGATCAGGTAAATCACACTAAATCATTGACTTTTTCTCTATGGACTACAAAGACAATAACTAGCTGCAGATTTCTCCACAGGACCTGGTCAATCCTCTCCCTTTTCCCCGCTACATCTTTTTCCATAAAAGAAGACACTGGTTGCAATCTCAAACCCCTGTTTAGTACCAAACTCTTTGTGTTCCAAACTGAGCCTGCCAAGGTCAGTCTCCTTTATGTCACTCCCAGCTGTGAATCAGCAAGTGTCATCCAAAGAAGATGTCTTCGATTCCACTTGAAAATCTCCTTGGAATTAAGGCTGGGGTGACAACACTGCTGAACATGGTGGAGCTGCAGCACTGCAAGGGAACCTGCTGGAAGGAACAAATCCCTGCCTGTGGTAGGAACAGAAGCTGCTTTATGGAAGCAGTTAAGGTCAAGGCTATATAAATGAAATAAGCAGTGCAATTTGTTAAACACCCAGTCTTCCTTGCTTCATCTGTATCTGGCTGCAGTCAGCAGACTGATGGATAGGTGCAGTTATCCTGTGTCTGCAGCCTGGCAAGGAGCTTTAAGTCACCTTAATTCATGTAATTGCAGATCTTTGGCAACAAAGGTGAAACTGCAAAAAACATGCCACAAATGCCCTTTTCAGATGGTATTTTTGCTCTTTTAATACCACTGGCATACTTTAACTAGATGGACATTAACTTATATCTTCTACAGCTGCAGGTTCAGAACCATAAAAACGACAATAGTTTGTAGTTCCAAAGAAGTACAAATAGGTTTCTGAGTCAGTGTTTTCCGAATGAAAGGCAGTTTTTCCTCTGAATTAATAGATGCTGGACTACATCCTAAATCTGCAGTGACTGTGATCATAAAAACTCTGTCAGTGTTGAAAATCTTTGGGGAAAATTCCAAAGTCTGAAGTAGTAAATTAATCTATAACATCACCCGTATTATAAAGTCTGCTGGAGAGGTGGCCAAGATTCTTTAAACAATTTTCTTCCTAAAATTGCAGTTCTGACTAATTCTAAGTTATCTTCAAATTCTAAACTGAATTTGCTGAAAGGTTTAAGCAAAAAAAATTTGATTAAGTTCACCAAATTGGGAAGGCAAATGTTTCCTAGACAGTCAGAGGACAGCCACAACAGAATGCAGGAAAACTGTGTTTAAATGCTTTTCATTTTGTTATGCACATCTTCCAAAAGGAGATCACAGTTTATTCTAGCTCATCTAGGAGAGCTCCCATAATATCCATCCTTTATAAAAGTATATACACTAACTGGGACCAGCCTCTGCAGCCTGCTCATAATCAGCCCTTTCTTGATGACCAAAAGGGAAAACAGAAAATGGGAGATGGTTTTCTTTGTTTTTCACGGTATTTTCTGCTTCCCCAAAGTCTGGTAATATGGAGAAATTCCAGATGGTTGCAGGATTGCAGCTTGGCTTAGTCAGAAGCCAAGTATACAATATATAAAACCATAAAAGAGACAATTTCTGATTCTAGACTTCCGTAACCAGAAAAGTGGTACCATTTAATGCCTTTCTGACCTTGCTGTTTTACAGACACATTCTACCACTTATTGACAGAGGAGACAAGGACAACTGGAGCTTTAACCTCATCAGGAATTATTGTTTTCAACCATCTTCAGATGTTGACCCACAAATTGTCTCAAAGACCAGATTTAGTAAATACTTAGGTGTGTGTGTGTGTGTGTGAATGCACAGAATTTCACACAGATCGACATGGTGGCACAAAAATTTAATATTTTCTTGCACTTACTGAATCTTAGACTTCTCACTCTGTAGCCTAGAGCTGAAGAGAGTTTAGCTTTCTACCCTTTTTTGAAAGATGAAGTGTCCATCAATATTTTTTTTTAATTCTCTGTGGATTCAGGGATATAAAAATTATTCTAAATTCAAGTATAAAAAAATCTTAACACTTTTGTTCCTGTCCTAATTTTTATGTGGCTCTGACAAAGCCTTGAAAGAACCTTCCAAAAATGCAAGAAATTTTTTCAGACTTTAGTGATTACAACTATTCCTAGTTTAGGGATTTCCATTTCACCTTAAAAGTCATGGAACTGCTCAGGCTGAAATACAGACATAATTTACTGTCTCCGAGACAGATCATTAACAGCAGAAAAGGGGCTTTGACCACTGTGTCTGAAAAAACCATCAGTCTTCATTCTTTTGCCTGAAAAGCCTCAAGTCTGTTACTCAATTCTTCCTCATCCTCTCTGTGAGCGAGGAACCACGAGAGGGAGATGGTGCCTCTCCCAGGGTAGGGGTGGTGGTGCCTTCAGTAGGACTGATCAAAACTGGGGCTCTGGGAGGGGGGAAGTAGCAGTTTCAGAACAGAAATTCATCTGCAGCCTTTAATACTCCCTGAAAATGGCAGTGGTTTCCACAAGGAAACTGCTTTGCAAACATCTCCTCATCTAATTCTTAAAACAATCGAGATGAGGCCATAGGGAAGTAATGCTGGTAATTTAAATATACACTGAATAAAGTCAGCAACAAGGCCTACAAGCAGAAACTCTGGGTCTAACTCCTCTGTCCTCATTTCCTCTTTGGCCCTTTTCTAGTTTTGCTTTCTTGCCACGTAATACTCATCTGATGGTAGAAAAAGAAGACATTACAGAGCTGCCCATGGTTTTGAATAAAGTAATTCAGAAAGACAAGTGACTGATCACAATCACACAGTGCCCTGAACCTTTACTGGGATTAAGACCTGAGGGAAATTCTGCCCCTCTCCACTTTGCACTGAACTCGTTGGCTGTGTTAAAAATCTCTCGTTTCCTTCAGACACAAGTGTGAGAAGCCAAGGGCAATACAGAATAGGTGACGGCACTTATTGAAAAAGTTGTAAGGAGTATGAAAACTGCTTGCTGGTGTTCAAATCGCCAGCAATTTAACACATCTTTCTAGCAAATTATCCAAAATTCTGCAGTGATTCACTCACAGCCTTGCAGAAAGAACCCGTTATCCAAATTTGCTTGTCAGCTAATGGCTCTGGTTAAAGCTTGTTTAAAATTTACGAGAAAATATTTGCCTTTCTTTCTTTTGTGGTTTTGATGCTGCAGTGAATATAAGTACTCATGTACTGAAGTATTGTATTTGAGGGTGTTTTCTTCCCAGAGATTCATTAAAAACTCCTTGTTAAAATGTTCCACATGCTTGGTGGGCTGCAGCAGCTAAACACAGGACACAGTTATGTTAAAAGCCACACACCCTGGGAAATAATTTCAGTTTCACAAAAGCCGGGGCTAAGGAACAAAAGAGGTTCAGCGAAGGGTGAAAGTGAAAAGTTAACTCTCATAATTAATTAATTTCTGCAATCTGCTTATTATATCTACTCACACACACTGAGGCAATTGCAGGAGAAGATTTTAATGGGAAAGGGAGAGACATTTGCCACCTCTGTTAGCGAAGCTGAACGTCCTCATCTGATATCATCTGAATAATGGAGGAGCTGTGTTTTAGCACACACTCCTGGGCTGGGCTGGGAGATGAGTCACTTCTGAGAGTGGACAAACACAAAAGAGGCTTCTGGCACTTGGCCGGGGCCTTGTTTTAATTATGGTTTTCAGAAAAGTCCTCAGCAATACTGTAGGAAGCCACATTTAATGAATTCCTCTTATTAAGTAGTTTCTTCCTAATTTTAAGATTCTCTGGAACAGATTTGCATCATATTTTTTTCTAGCAGAGAGCTAAAGTCAATCTCCAGCAGAAGAAAATGGTATAAAATCTAAACTAAGGTGGAGATAAATTACTTCTCTGATTTCACATATCCAGCACTGGAGATGGTAACAAACCTGACATGTTTTTCTATTAGGACAGTGTCTCATTTCTGTTGACTATGTTAAATTATTTTTTATAGGGAGAGACACATTTTGACTATATATTGTTACTATAATACCACCTGGAATCAGTCATAGATTAAGAATCCAATGTTTCACACACAGCACTAATGGAAAACAAGAAGTTGATCCCTGCATCTAAGAGTTCACAGCCCCATTAAATATTCCTCTGAGCCAGATGAATTTTACTTTGGTTATGTCACAGGAGAGGTCAACTTCCTCTTCCTTTTTTCCTGTCCTGAAGGAAAATATAAGCCATTAAAGAGCAATATAGACACCAATATAAAGCATTAATGAACTTTATCTTTCATGAAAAAGCCAAATTCTTTTACTTTTTTTCTTTCCAGGAAGTGCAATTAGTTAAAATGATACTGATAAAACCGATTTGTTTGAAGGTAGCTTATTATTTTTATGTCACTCTACGGTGTAGTCACAGCCTGTGGATGGAAGCCATTTATCCACACAAATGAGAGTGCATTTAACTCTCATGCTTTTAACTGCATGAGCAGCTCCTTTAAACACTGGCAGTAGTCAAAGGACAGCAGCACACATTTGCAGAAGGCAGTTCAGCCTAACAGAGATGAAAGCCTAAAATAGTTGGGATGAGGATTTAAATGACTGTCTTTCCATATAATCTTACTTTTACATATCAGAGAATCATAGAGTCACAGAATGGTTTCATTTGGAAGGGACCTTAAAGATCATCTAATTCCAAACCCCCTGCCATAGACAGGGACACCTTCCAAAGATAAATATTACGAAATGAGATTAATTCAACTCTAAATGCCAGCTTTGAGAGATTGGTGCACTCTCCCATCAGGCAAGGCCAGTTCTCTTCCTGCTGACCTGAGCTGTTCCCAGGTTATCAGCTTAGCTTAAGTATTGCAGTACTAAAAAGAGGCACCAAAGACTTGGAAGGACAACATTTATTGATGTAGTTTTTAGAAAGTAGGAAGCTTCTTATATTTTCTGTCTTTTTCAAGCTTTAGTGTTCATGGGTTTCATTTTTCCTAGAAGCTTTGAAATCTAGAAGTCATCTGGCTATCTATTTATAGAAGTAGTTATAGAAGGAAGGCAGAAAAGCTTGTGTGTTACCATAACTCTAGAGTCCAGGGTTTTAAGGTAAAAATACTAGGATATCTACTGGTTTTGAGCAAGGATAGCACAGCATTATGTAGTGAAAGGGATGGAGAGAACGACCTCAGGTGTTTTTGTTTTCTGTGTAAACCCAAAAGCAATCAGTGACCCCACCATAGACACAGAACACGTGTCAAGCTCTTCATTCCAGCTGTGTCGTCTTTTCAGAATTATTCAAAAGGTCCTGATCCTGTCAACAAATTCCCTTTTTGTAGACATCTGCATTCATGCAAAGTTTCTGCCAAACTCAGAGGCTCTCAGCAGGCACAAAGGGAGCTGACCTTGCACACTGAATGGAACTAAAGGTTAGGTGGGTGAGGAACACTGCCAGCCTGTGCTGGCAATGACTTGTAAAAGACAGTTTTTACTTGTTCTAATGTGAGACACTTCTTTTTTTTTTTTCTTTTGATGGCTTTTGCACTGAGAACATCTTGCAGCAAGCACTGCTGTGAAGCCATCTGCAGTACAAGCCGCAGATTTTGTGTAGGCCACGGGCATGAAAAGAGTGCTACCTGAAACAGGTAGGCTAAAGAGCCATTCTACAGGACCAGAAGAGGCCTTTACTCACTGCAAGAACCACAAAAATTTACAGCAATTATGACCACATCAGGAAAAAGGGGACTATTAGGTCCCCCCTCTGCCTTTGCTATATTTGCTCTGAAACTTGAACTATATTTCTCCCTTTTGTTCAGCCTCAGGTTTAAGTTTCCAAAAGGATGGAGTCATCCTACTTACCTTCTCCCCACTGTCACAGATTCTTTGGAAAGCCACTGCATAGGTCAAGCAGAGCTTTTGCTTTCAGGTTGATGTGTCCTTCAAATACAAAAATGTCAGAGTTTTATTGTATTTGACTCATTCCCTTTATTTTTTTTTCCTTCAAGGATTAAGTGTCAAAGCTGCTTTTAGGAATAAGGATTTAGGTCTTGTTCTAAAGAGGAGGTGACCATAGACTTCAACAGATGCTGGATTAAGTCATCATTTTGTACCCGTTCCTTTTTGTTGCCTGACGGTTAAAGTTGGTGGGAAATATTCCGGTGAGGCAAAGTTTGTAGGAAAGAGCAAATCAGCCTCTCTTTAGGTCTGAAATGTGAATATGTGCTCTAATAGAACAGGGAAAAGACAGAGGTGGAAGAATTGAGATTTTCTTTGCTACCAAGATTGATGCTACAGATATTCACCTAAAGGTAAGTAAGACCTTGTGTGTATGCCTACTTTCACTTTTCCACTGAACCATGAGAAACAAATCGGGAGAAAGTGACGGGAAAAGCCTAAGGACTAGCAGGGAATGGAATGTATCTGTCATGGGGGGAGCTGAGGCTGGGCTCTGCTCTGGTTTTGCAGGCACTGAGGCAGGAAGGTGAGGTGACAGTCCCCAGTACTCTCCTCGCAGGTAGCTCAGTCCTGACATGATGGATGGCCAGGCCACTCAGCAAGGTCAATAGAGATTTCCAAAGCACAGATGGGAAAGGTGCTGTGAGACTGTTTCATTGCAAAAAATGTCACACAGGGAGAAAAGAATGATTTATCCAGGTGAGAAATAATTCTGCAGCGTGATTTCTTCTACCTGACCTGAGCTTTGCTGCCAGCCTTTCAAAGCACTAGAAAAGGGAAGGTTGTGCCCAGAGCATTCAGGCTCTGAGGGCTGGGTCCTAAGGCACCTTTGTGCTTGGCAATATATTACAATTGCCTGGGAGCTCACTAAAGCCAAAGGAACATCAGGACCAAGACATTACTCGTGTGTCTGACCTTTTCTGCTCATTCTCTCTTCCTAAGGCAAATTGCAGGCTTTAAGGTTTGAAGGCTTTTGTCCTCATGGCACTCGCCTTGTTATATTGCCTGAGGAGACAGATAATGGCCTGTCTGTGTGGCAGAGGAGGGAAAGATGGAGAAGAAAGAGAAATGTCATGTGGAATATTCCTGCTGAATATCTGGATTTTAAGAAACACTCTCTGGGCCTCAAGCTGAGCTCTTCACTTTCAGGTGGTTCACATACCACTATTAAATAGGATGGTAGGAAGCTAGACCTGGCTGCGTATCCCTTCCTACCTTCTATCTTATATTTATCCTATTTATCCTATATTTATCCTATATTTATCCTATTTCTACATTCTTTTCATCATATTTTTCTGTGTCTAAGAAAGCTTTCTCTCCAGCCATCAAGTCCATGTAAATCTGTGCATGTGCAAGAAGAGAGAATAAAGGGCTTGTTTGGATTTACAGCCAAAAATCTCTCCTCGCCCTTTAGAAGGAAGGCACAGAGAAGATCCTACATGTCACTTTAAAAATGGTTAAGGAAAATCAGGATAATCACAGTCATGTAGACAACCACTCCAAGAGGCAGGAAATGCAGAATAATTTTGGATTTAACTTCTTCCATAGTTTCAAACAAAAGAGTACATGTGACTAATTATGCACACCATTTCAATTATTCCAAGCTCCTTTTCTGCCTTTCCATAAAGTGTGAAACTGCATTTCTGGGTCTCTAGTAGTCTACAACAGGAACACACAGGTGACAGTGAGATGATGTTCTAGGTCAGTCATCTCCATGACTGAAAGGAGGCTGAAAGGGCAGAAAGGACAAATCCACAATATAAATAATTCATGTATATGGATAAATATGAATACCACTTGATAATTTTAAGTAGGGAGCTATCTTACGAGAGCAACAAAGCAGAAGATCCTGCAGTGTGTTTTCATCATGCTAAGCTGTATCTCTAAGCTTACATTTAAGTAACTAAATGACTGCCTGATCTTCAAAAATACTCAGGACTCAGCAGCTGTTAATAGTATTCACTTCTTTTGGTTTGCTGTGGAATCTCTCAGCATTTTTTTTTTAAATCATACACAAATAAATAAATTAAAAATGAAGTGTGTTACTATAGTACTACTATGATCTGCTTCTATTTTTTGAACTCTTTTCCTCTCACTTGCTTCCTTCAGAGTATATCTCAATTTCTAACATATGTTCCTGAAAGTTATTCTTGAAAAATGCTTTCAGGGTTAGAGACTGGGGTCATTCTGTGTCTGTGGGAGATATCAAGTCAATTAAAAACAATATACTCTGTCCCACTTAAAAAAGGGGAAGATGATAAAAAAGAACCCCACATTCCCACATGATAAAAAACTGGAAAGAGATTAAATAGAAGTTTGTAGGTTATGATTCCAGCTGGTCTCTGCAGTCTGTTTTTTAGATTCAGATGTTTGCCTCAGGCCTGTGACAGTCACATCTCATTATGTACTCACACTAGTGACCATCAGGGGCAGAGACCACCCAAGAAATTCTGGTTGTTGGTTAATTATTGCCACAGGGTTATTATTGCCCAGTTCACATACCCTCTCCCACTGGTGCATTGGTTTAGCTTTCTGCAACTGCACAAAAAAAGACCTTGAGAACGGTGAGAAAAGGCTTGTTTATATTTCACACAAAGAAAACCCTTTCAAAGTGTGGGGCCAGCCCCAAGGGGATGAGTCCGGCCCCATGTAGGTTGGTGTGATTGTCAGAGCTATTGAAATACCCTGGAGTTCTGTTGTTGCTGTCTGTGGAGAGATAGAAGATGGTGTTTATACCTCCACTCTCAACTTGCCTTCCTCCCTGAAGCAGCCACGAGAGGCCAAATGTTTAGACAGGGAACAAAGTTTACAGGAGCTGTTCTGGGCTCCCACGTTGTCCTGCTGAGCAAAGTCAAGCAAGTCACAATTAACTGCCTGATTATAAGTTAAGTACTGTCACACCTGCCCTGCAGGGGCAGCGTCCAGAACAATTGCCATTAGAAAATTCCACCAGGATCCTTGAAGATGGTGATAATTTTTGTGCCAAATGCTGGTAGGAATAGTAACAGACAGGAGCCTGAACCACCAAGTCTGAAGCCACAAAGTTCAACGAGTTCAGGGCTGGAGTTTTGGGCCAGCTCTCCTCTGTGCTGAACAGCTCAATTGCAAACTGTGTTTTCTAGGTTTCATTGGTTTTTTCTTCCTCCTCTGCGCTGGTTTTGGCTGGGGTAGAGTTAATTTTCTTCCCAGTGTTTGGCGTGGAGCTGTGTTTTGGGTTTGTGCTGAGCACAGGGTTGATGACACCGAGATGTTTTTGTTGTTGCTGAGCAGGGCTCACACAGAGCTGAGGCCGGGCTGGGGAGGGGCTGGGAGGGTGGGAGCAGACACAGCCAGGACAGGTGACCCCAACTGACCAAAGGATATTCCAGACCACGTGACCTCATGGTCAATGTGTAAAGTGGGGGGAAGAAGGAGGAAAGGGGGAACATTTGGAGAGATGGCATTTGTCTTCCCAAGTCACTCTTACATGGGATCAGGCCCTGCTCTCCTGGAGATGGATAAACACCTGCCTGTCCATAGGAAGCAGTGAACTAATTCCTTGTTTTTCTCTATATGTGTGGATGGCTTTTACTTTCCCTATTAAACTCTCTTTATCTCAACTCACAAGTTTTCTGCTTTTTACCCTTCTGATTCTCTCCCCAGTCCTGCTGGTGGAATAACGAGTGAGGGGCTGTGAGGGGCTTGGCTCCTGGCTGGGGTGAAACCACAACACCCTCTCACTCTTCTCTTTCTTCCCTTCTGTATCAATTCACTTTCTCTTCTCCCACTTAAGCTCTACAAACATCCTGGTGTTCAGACTCATCTAATTCTATTTAATCCATGGCTCATAAGACTCAAAAATTATACATTTATCAAGTGGGGTGTAAGCAATGATGAGGAAAGTGCTGCTGTTCCACATGGCTGGTTTTGTACATTGTTTCTGAGGCTCAGTCTATTGTCTCAATGGAAGAACGAAAAAAAATTTCAGTAGGAAAAAATGGGGTTTTTTCCCCCTATAAACTAAGGCAGGTTTGTGTAGTGAGATGAGAAACTGACTGGCTGAAAATGAAAAAAGGTAACATGTCATTTTTGTCATCCTGCAGAATTTCTTGTCACAGAATTTTGGTGATACGAAAGAGTCACAGACACTTAAGAAGTTAATGGAATCATCAATGCAAGAAAAATCTGTCTCTGGTTGAGACAGCTCTTCTGAGTCACACAAAATCCCTGAGATGAAGATATCTAAATCTTAGGGAAATCTTCCAGAAAAGTAGTACGTTTGTTCTGGTTTCTCAATCTTTTTTAAGCATCCGCTATTGGCCGTGGTCAAAGACAAGGTCCTGAGCTATTGGAGAGGTGATCTGATCCCATACAGCTGTTTTTAGGGGAAAATCCCACTGTTTTGAACAGGGAAGATGCTTTCCAGGGAAGAAAGAGAGCATGTTATCTCTCTGTCTGTGTTCTGTCTTGCACAGCTCTCCACTGGCATTTTCTAGGCCCAGAGTGAAACTTTTACATATCTGTGCAAATCTCTGGATTTGTTCTTTGCTTGCAAACACAGTAAAAATTTATTTAAGAGAAAAGTTAATTTTTCAGCTATTCTTCAAATAGCTCAAGTTGTTCCACAGAATAAATTCTGAAATAAAATGTCATACCACATTCGAAAAAAGTGGAACTTACTTTTTCATATTCTGCCCCAAAAAATATTACCATGTATAGATTTGAACTATAGGCTTGATTGTATTTATATTCTATTCTTTTAGCTTGGTTTGCCTCCCAGGTGGTGTTAGTCAACACCAATTTGCATTTTGCATTGTGACACAGGCTAGAGCAAGATAATAATTAAAAACAAATATATCCCCAGCTGTAGAGCAGAGGAAAGGCAGCTCTCCAAGGAGTCTGCCTGCACTGCCAATAGCAATGTCTGTGTTCTGTAGGGGAAAACCTCACTCCTTCAAGTGGGATTCCTACTCCACTGTGGGATGTAATAAGTGCTCTGGCCTCTATGCTTGGTTTAAAATGATGGTGCTCCCCAAAACTATGGAAGTAACTATCCCTGAAGGGTGTGAATCTATCTTGACTTACTTCTGTATCTTCAGTGAGACACAGCAGCCCTTCTATCCCTGAATCAAATGGGGAGAGGGTCGAATTTGGCAGTGAGGCATCCAGAGCTCAGTAGGTAGCCTACAGCTATTACCTGCAGGTATAAAAAAGGGCCTGATTTTGTACCAAATAAAAACCATAAATCAATAAATCATTATCCACTTGGCACAGAGAAATGGCACATATCAGAACACACTTTAATCCTGAGCTTAAATTCTGTCTATTCAACAGCCTCTAATGTATCCTGGTCTGCTGACACAGGACCATATGCCAAAGGCATCAGTGGGTTGTAATCACACAAGGAAAGTGATGAAAGAAAAGAAAATCCAGCTGGGGAGAGAGATGTCCCTTAGCAAGTGAAAAGATAGTGACAGCCATGAAAAGTAAGAACAAGAAAAAGAGAAATGCATATCTAGTCTGAGTACAAAGGACATGCAAGGAAAAAAGCTAACACAAAAATGCAAGTTACTGTGGTATCCTTCCAGCTCTCAACAGGGGAATGATTCAAAAAGCATCATAGTCAAGAAAAACACAGGTAACAGAGCAATTTCTTTAGTGTATATGGGCACAGCTCTCAATACATGAATAACAGCATGCTGCTACTCATGGAAAAAGCACACTTGACTCACGTTTGCTTCCTACATTTTTGTTACAGGAGGAGTTTGAAAAAGTAAGATGAAGTGGATTTTAAAATACATTACAATCGAGGAAGAAGCACAGGCAATGAAAGCTCACATCTGTGCACTCCAAGGGCTGCCACAAGCTGTGGTACTTCAAACGGAGGGATGTGAGAGGTCGAAATTTGCCAAAGGCCAGAAGCTGTGCTACCTGATGGAAAGCCAAACAGACTCCGTCTATGGGACTGGGATAACAATCTGTTACATTTCTGTTTCTTATTTCTCTAGTGACTGGAATATCTCTTATTTGTTTCTTTTTTAGACACAACGTAGCACAACATCTTCACAATTCTATGTTCTATTTGTCATAAATTGAAAACAGTTTTCGTCTTCTGCTGCTCTGGTGGGACTGCTACGGTCACTAAGCAAGACAACATTAGTTAAAATGGTTCTTTTGTAAAATAACACTCTACGATTACTCAGCTATTTGTCTTTTTCTTATGCCTTATGCAGGCAAAGGCAGGCAAGACAAGAAATAGAGATAAATTGCTTCTTTAGAGCTTGGTTGTTGCAGTAGTAAATAAAGTGTGGATGTTGGATTGGAGGTGCCTGCCATCAAGCTGGCATCTTCTTATATCTGAAAACAATTTCCATTGAGAAATAATGCAATTTTTAGCATGATAAAGTCTGAATTATTCTGGTTTAGCAGTCACATATTCCTGACAATGTCTCATTTTTACATTTTTCTTTTTGAATTTATATTCAAAAAGGTTTTACTGAATTATCTTTCAAAAGAAAAGCATTAAATTTGGTAAACAAGAAACTGGAAATGTTTCCAAGGCTAGGAGAGAGAGACCATTAGGAATACTCACAGTGGCCTCCTGCAGAGTCTGGAGAATTTTAATCCTTATCTGAACTGTTTGCAAATTGACAAGGGTATCTTGACATTTGGTTTAAGGACCTGGCCACATCTTAGATAATGACTGCTGCATTATTTTCCTTCTTAATTGAAATTTAATTGAATACCATGCTGATAAAGCACCCAATTGATTATTTGCTTCTTACTTTTGTGCCATGGGTACACGTGCTCTCAGATTCTCTGGCTCACTAAGCACTTCTCCTGGCCAGCAGAGCCAGTGGAACATTTTCCTTAACCCTTTTTTAGTCTGTTTGAAAAGCCTCTCCAGAAGCCCGTGCACTTTTTATGCTCTGCTTTTTTGTTTTGTATGGTTTGGTTGGGGTTTTGTTTCTTCTTGCTTTCAAATATTACAAGTAAGAAAAGACTGTAGCTCTGGCCACATTGTCAAGGAAGCAGTGAGAACTTAAGGATGTCTGCTCCATCTTCTCCTTGGTCTAAATCAGTTGTTTGGGCCAGGAATAAAAGGGACTCATCTACAATGATGAAGGCATCTGGTCCCTAAACTCTTTACTGAGCTGGCAAAGATCCTCTACACAAAACACAGACCTCTCACAAGTGATTTTCAGGAGTCTGGGCAACGACTTACACACGTTTTACACGTCATACGTATTCACAATGGCCAAATAATTTGTTTACCAGGGTGGTCTAAACAAGATCTAGGAAAGGCAATAAAATGGCTAGAGGTATGTGGTGCTTTTCAAGATAAGAAATTAAATAAATTAGAATGCCTCAGTCTAAAAAAGAAAAAAGACAGAGACTTAAGCAGAAGTTTATAAAACTGTGAACAACATGAAAGAAAATGAATAGGGAAATACTAATTCATTTACACAGATGAGTGCCCAAAGGCATTAACAAACAGCAGGTTTTAAATAAATTAACACTAAAAATGTAGAAATAATTGCCACAGAATGGTGCAGAGGCCAAAAATACAGATTAATGTTTGAAAAAGAACAGCAAAATACCAGGAAAGAAGGTCCTCCAGGACCTATTAGGAATGAATATTTGGATTCAACATCTGTTTCGGAAAACCCAAGCCTCCAGATCGCCAAAATCTGAGAGTCCTCACTGGGGGGGTATTTTGTTGAGAATATCCCTGGATATAAGCTTTCTTTCTTTTAAAATATTCTCCAGAATGGGACCAGACTTACAAAGGAAGACACTAAGATGTAAATGCTGACATTTGTGTGTGCACTTCTGCCATGTGCAGGACCAGTGCAGCCATCACTGAAATGTGGAGGGGGATTCAGCTGCCACATCGTAGGCACTTCACTGGATGAGATAAACTCCCCAAACTCTGGAGAGTGTAGTTCAAACACGTTAGTGCTGTCTCAGATGTCCTATGAGTACTGGCTGCCTTCCATTGATCCCTCAGGACGGCACAGAGGCCCAATAGATCCTATGACATTTCCATACAGATCATCTAGGACCTATGAATTGAATCTCCTTGGGTTCAGATATTTAATTCTAAGTGTCTCAGCGTTGAATTAATCCTACTGGTCATTGGAGAAACAAAGCAGTGGAATGAATGATCCTTTGGTTTTACTCACTATGACCATTCCTACAGCTCCCTCTGTCTCTATTTTTTAACTATGAAGTGGACAAAAATGTGGTTTTCCTAGGTTTTGTGTATTATGCTATTTGGGATTCAATCTGCAGTAGAAGCAATACAGTTCTGATCCATACAAGTATTTAAATCTTCTCAGTATCTAAATGGCCTAGTAGATGACATCCCACATTTCCTGGCTCACTACCTAAGTGGCTGGGAAAATAGTGCACACCAGCTGCAGCATAAATCCTGCTGCATTGGCGTTCATCAAAATCAGAGGGGGTCTGTAATTTATCTCTAAATCAAGCTCTAACTTATTATCTGATGAATGAAAAAAAAAAAAAAAGGAAGATGGTTCTGAGTCACACAGTGGAATCGAGGCAGGGTCCTGCCTCTTGAGTAGCATAAAGTAGAGGTAGGAATCAAAACCTTTGAATTAGATTAGATCTCAGTAAGAAATTCTTTACTGTGAGGGTTGCCCAGAGAAGTTGTAGATGCTTCCTCCATCCTGGAAGTGGCCAAGGCCAGGTGGGATGGGGCTTGGAGCAACCTGGTCTAGTGGAAGGTGTCCCCGCCCATTCCAGGGGGTTGGAATGAGATGGGCTTTAAGGTTCCTTCCAACCCAAACCATTCCGTGATTCTGTGATTCTGTGATCTCAGCACATAAAACAAATCAACATTCAAATGCAGTTCATGCAGTTCTCATCCTTTGGTCCTCGCTGTCTTCCTGTTGTCTAATTATGTTTCTCTCCTACCATAGTAAAGTGTGTTTTACTTAACCACAGCATGAATATATCTCTCTTCAAGGTTTTTCCTGCATGACAGACTGAATCTTAAAAATTTCCAATAAAATAAACACACAAGGAGGGCAACAATGTAAGAAAAGATTGTCACTAGGAGGCCAGACCCTAATTCATTTGTAACTCTTTATAGTTTTGTTGACTCTAGGCAGCACTTCCCCAGTTGATACCAGCTGATAATTTTATCCTTTCCATTTAGATATCAAAAGAGCTAATGGAAATACAGAACTAAAAGCCTGATCAGATAGTGGAACAATTTGCTTAATGAGCTAATTATGGCCTTACTATGACCTTCCTGGAAAAGCTGAACTGTGTTTATAATTAAAAGAATGCACAGATGTGTCCTGCTCAGGGCAGTAAACTGAACTAAATAGCTCAGGAGTTTCAGCTTTGCAGTGCCGAAATCCAGGTTCCTGTTGCATTTGCAGCTTCCTGCTGCATTTGCATGCTGTGGCTCATCCAGGAGAGGTCCAGTATTCCCTGTGGAAGTACTGCTACATGCAGTATGTATTTGAGGCACTCCAAAGCACACCTCAGGACTTTCCAGGTTTGTGCCAGCCCCTGTTTAGTATTTGCGATATGTGTTGGATGTGTTGACTTCTGTACCTTCATATTTCTTATTTCACTCAGTGCATATATGAGGAATGATTTTCATCTCTGCTGCCCTGCACAGTGAATACAAACCAGGCTGCAAAGAGGAGAGGGAAAAGATATTAAAAAATGAAAAAGCATCTGGGTATATGCACTGTGGACAAACAATTTTTAAAAAGGAGTCTATCATTTTATTGGTTGCCCTCCCTAGTGACTAGCATTCATTCCTGATCTAAATTCTTTAGAATTGACTTCTTAAAAAGTCTCTGAGAAGTTGAATCCACAGGGATCCTATTAATGCTGAGCAGTTTTACTTTTATATCAAGAACAACAATAAAACTTAGACACAGGCTATAGTTATGTTTGTGATACTGTAGTTTTCTATCATCTCATTAGTCCAGAATGACTGAGGTTTATTCCCTTTTATTTAACAGTTTGTATATAGACTTCTTGTTTAAGAGTTTATATTCAGCCCTGTGAGGTGACTGTGTGTCACAGATGCTGTATGGAGTTTGGGAACTCATCACTTAGAGAGGCCTAGAACAACACAAGAATATTGGCATAGCAGGATTCAACTCATGGACAGGCTGAGAATATTAAAGGCAAAGGGAGAATCACTAAGTGATTTCAGCTTCTCTCTCTCCCTTTTTCCAGCTCACAGACCCTCCAATACTGGGTCCCATCTTAACCAGTTCTGAGCTCTGACTCCCAACATTTTACTCATTTGAATGGACAAATATGAAATGTTGTTGGGACAAAATTCTCTGCTCCTTTTTCCACGCTAGGAGAGATGTTGGACTTGAGCAAAATGTTCAGGATACAGGTGACAACTGGGTGACACTGCAGACAAAGCTGCAAGAGCAGCAGCCAAAAACAGACCTGGGGTCAGCAGCAGCTTGGGCACAGCTAAGAGGGAGCAGAACTGCAGCTGGGACTGGGCTGTTGTCTCACACCCAAGAGCCAGAGATATTCCAAGCAGGAAGGAGTAAGGATTTCTGCTCCTAGCTGAATTCCCAAAACAGTCATCCATGCAGCCTGACTTCTTCCCTATTTCTGTTGCTAATTTTATGAGGTATGCCTTGCCCAACAGTCTTCTGATTAAGCAAACAAATACCAAAAAAAAAGTGGAAAACTTCACTTTGCTGATTTAGGCAGCTGCTCTCAGGGGAAGCTGATGCTCTCTGGAGTTCTTCCACCCAACCCAGGAGCTTCCTGAATTGTCTCAGTCAGGTTCCCCCCAGAGCTCTGCTTCCCAGCAGTATTAGCACTGATGAGAAACAGCAGATCTGCAGGTGACTCAGCACAGACACAGCCTGGATTTATTCTCTGTGAGTACTTCCCTGACTCTCCAAGGAGCCTAGACTGGCTTAGCTTTTAACTTTGTTTCTAAATACCTGCCATTCTCAGGGATGAATCCAGCTTTGCATGTACAGATCTATGGCCTCGGGAGTGGTGGGAGCTCAAACACACCCTTTTCCTTGGTATTTCCCACTGAGTAGGTGGTTTCCTACTCAGGAACACAGGTGCTGAGCACAGAATGCGGAGGGAGCCTTGGTACCTTGGTGACATACACACTACTCAAGGTAGGAGTTGTTTGAGGAGCAGTAATGCCTGTTTCAGAGATCTGCATTAAATGTTCTTGTTTATCTGTGAACCTCTTAAAAACCTTGGGGAAGAAAACCCCAACCAACAAACAAAAAACAAAACAAACCAACAAACCCACAATGCACCTTACATCTTGCCAGCAGGAGATTTAGTTCAAGCACAACCTGGAAAAGAAATATCCAAGGCTGTGAAAATTACTCCATTATTATAATGTAGTAGTTGCAGTTTCTAAAAGTTATGTTGCCCTGTTACTATGACAACTACTTCTAAACCTCATCATCACCAGATGGATAATGGGCAAAAAGAATAAATTATAGAATGGAGTTTACCATTAATTTTCTCCTTTTTTATCTCTGGATGTTATGCAAAGCGTTATAAATATTTATAAGTATTTAACTTAATCAACAGTGTCTATGAAACTGATTATTCTATTAGCAGAAGCATTCAGGTACAGAGCCTGAATGGGAGGAATCATTCTGCAGATGAGGGTGGGACAAGAAAAGTATGGAGGAGGGAAAAATTCTTCTTTCACTGTTTCCGCAGCGATAAGTGATGTTAGGTTAATAACTTGGAATCCAGAAGTCTTTCCTCCTGCAAGTAAAGCAATTTCCCTACTGTCATTTTCCTTTAATTGTACCGTGCAGGCATCCTGTCTAGATTGCCTTGAAATGTTGGTGGGTTTGCTGTTGGAATGAATAAATATAATTGGAAAAGAAGGAAAGTATTTGCAAACAATATGAACAGAAAATGATAGCATGAATCTGTTATATTGTAGCAAATTTGGAAATTAAAAACAGGGCATCCAAAATTCAGCATGGACTAAATAAATGGTATTTTATACCTTTGCAGAGGACCAAATCATAGATAGTTGTTAAGTGATGTCATGATTGTGTGCTGTCCATGTGCCCAGATACATATTTCAGAAAAATATGCAGTCCTGTACCCGAAGTTCAGTAGTTTTGGGAAGGTGCTTGGACTGTCTGCATCTCTGTATTACATTAAGCCTCCTATTTCAATAAAATATAATGCTCTTCAGTAGAGGTTAAGAGGATGAATTTCAAATGAAAAATAATTTCCACATCAAAGAATTCTCTTAATGCAAAACCCTATTTAAAATGCATCTAAGTGTAGCTGGTGTTTAGTTCATTGTACTGCAAAGACTTTATATGCAGCCTATCAATTAGAATCTCTGGCTGCAAATATCAATATGTGATTGATACTGTGTTTGAAGAGTTAGAAAAATGATAACAGAGTTTATTACATGCCAGCTGCACTCACAAGTGTATTGTCCGTGTTCAGTAGATGGAATATATTTTTCAGCTAACTTCCAAAATAAAATGCAGTTGGTTAGTTTGTGTCAAATCAATAAAGACTTAATTACAGTAAATGCAAGATTATTGTGAAAATATGTAGTATGAAAGAAGCATTTGGGAAAAAAGTGCCTAAGCTCTAGAAATGAACAGAGAAAACTCCAAGGTGACAGGGGACAAAAAAAAAATAGAAATTCACAAAATCATAGAATGCTTTGGATTGGAGGGGAGCTTAAAGATCACCTTGTTTCAACCCCCCTGCCATGGGCAGGGACACCTTCCACTAGACCAGGTTGCTCAGGGATGGGCATCCACATCTCTGGGCAAACTATCCAGTGTCTCAGCACCCTCTGAATAAAAAATTTCTTCCTAACGTCTAATTTAAATCTCTCCTCTTTTAGCTTAAAATCATTTCCCCTTGTCCTATCACCACCTGTCAATGTAAAAATTCCTTCCAAAACAGCCCAAGAAACCTTCTTTTCCAATTTTTTCTTAGGGTGAAAGCTCTTTGATTGTTCACTGTTTCTCTGTGACAATAATTTCCTCTTGTTGTTTCCTTTGATATGGAAGATGTTTCTCCTCAATGAAGTTTAGGTGAATCACCATATAACAAAATGACACACATGCAAGGCGGGGATTTCAGTGGGAATATGCATATGTTTAAGAGCAGAAACCATGTCTGACTTGACCAAAGGCCTACAAGCTACGAGAGGAAAGGAAAAGGAGCTATTTCGTACTCTATTTTTAAGGTCAGTTTCTGGTACATTCGTAACATTCATTTTTGCTAACTATTTTTCCTTTAAACATGCACAGCCAAATTCTCACCTATGCTCCTTTCACATAAGCACTTTGACCTTTCCTGCCCTCCCTGAAAAACAGACCATCTTTCCTCTCCTGTTACTTGGCAACGTGAGGGAGCAGCTCCTAGGACGAGATCCTGAGCTTATTCTCCTCCATGTAGCCACAGGATTTCAAACAAAAGGCAACACTCATTCAAAAAAAAAAAAAAGCTTCTGGAAACAAAGAAACAGATTAAGAGGTTTAAAGCTGACAGAGAAACAACAGGAGGAATTGTAGAGCCACATATGCAAAAGCCTCAGGAACTCACAGGTCTGAGGAGGTGGCACCACTCCCATGATTCTCTTATCTGCCTTCCTTTTAAGTGATAGCTGCAGATCTCCAGAGTACATTGTTTTCTTTTGATTGTGTTGGATTTCATTCTGCACGTTTAGCTTATCAGCTGGCCTTGTCCTGGCAAGCAGCCAACAAATAAATGTGTGATCAATACACAGTCAGGAGAAACAGTAAGTCGAAGACAGTGGGTGGAATGTAGGACAAGGGGTTCCTCTCCCTGGCTCTGTTAGACATCTTTGAACAAGAATCTTAATTTCTCATCAGCAAATACTGCTTTACAAAGTTTACATAGTTTACCAAACCAAGTGCTCTTTTAATTGGATGAAATTTGTGCAATATGCAAATTTGTAAAACTTATAGAATTGTAGAACAGCAGTGTTGGGTGTGCTCATGACCTCCAGGAAAACTGGAAGCTTCCAGAAAAAGGTCTGCTTTTTATTTTACTATTTTAACAACGTTGCAAGGGTTTTTCTCTTTTGATATCAGGCACCACCCTATCCATTTCCATGCCAGGTATATAATTTATTAAAAAGACTTGGTGAGGTTTGCAGACTTCTATGGAAGAAATTCAACCTGTAGGCTATCAGTGTTGTTAGGCTGTCCCTTTTATTGGATTTGGGATTTTGTCAGGTGTGTTTAGTGTAAGGGGATTCCTACCAGACACCTACTTCCACTGGCAAACCACTCCATCTCTAGAGGTGTTCAAGAGGACTCTGGATGTGGAACTTGGGGCTGTGCTTGAGGGATGATTGTGGTGGTGCTGGCTGGACAGCTGGACTAGAAGATCTGGAAGGTCTCTTCCAACCTCCATGATCCTTGAATTGCCCTGTCCCTGGTGCAGGACCTTGAACTTGCTGAACCTCACTGGGTTCTTGCAGTCCCACTGCTCAAGCTTGGCCAGGTCCCTCTGGATGGTCCCTTCCTTTGCTTGTGTCACCTGTCCGGCTCAGCTTCCTGTCAGCCGTAAAGGTGCCAGGGGTGCACTGGATCCCACTCTCTGTGGCATTGATAATGACATTAAAGAGCCTCGGTCCC